>NIVC01003533.1:0-86265 GCA_002269645.1 Macrostomum lignano
CCAGGAATCTTCCCCAGATTTTCAAAATCTTCCCCAGATTTCCAAAAATCTTCCCCAGATTTCAGGAATCTTCCCCAGATTTCCAAAAAATCTCTCCCCAGATTTCCAGGAATCTTCCCCAGATTTTCAGGAATCTTCCCCAGATTTCCAAAAATCTTCCCCAGATTTCCAGGAATCTTCCCCAGATTTTCAGGAATCTTCCCCAGATTTCCAAAAATCTTCCCCAGATTTCCAGGAATCTTCCCCAGATTTCCAAAAATCTTCCCCAGATTTTCAGGAATCTTCCCCAGATTTCCAAAAATCTTCCCCAGATTTCCAGGAATCTTCCCCAGATTTTCAGGAATCTTCCCCAGATTTCCAAAAATCTTCCCCAGATTTTCAGGAATCTTCCCCAGATTTCCAAAAATCTTCCCCAGATTTCCAGGAATCTTCCCCAGATTTCCAGGAATCTTCCCCAGATTTTCAGGAATCTTCCTCAAATACAGACTTCTTCCAAATATTCCTAAGAATTCTCCCCAAATTCATTCCCAGATCTCCTACTACTCCTCAATATCCCTCTCCAGACGAGCCAGTCGTGGCGCAGCCGAGGCCGCTGGTGCTGGAGCTGGGTGCCGAGTCTGCAGTTGAGTGCTCCGCCAGAGGCAACCCGACGCCACTGGTTCACCTGGCCGACTCCGAAGGCAACTCACTATCAGGTGAGAGCCCTCAAATTATCAAGACAATTTGCTCGCTACTCTACTCAATAACCGTGTACAGTAGTAGTAAAAATGGGATTTCTTCTTTTTAATTCGAAATTTCGCAGCCGAAAGCCTGGGCGTCGGGCGGCACCGCCTGCGGGCACAGCGCAGGAACCAGTCGGGCCGCTACCTCTGCGTCGGCGCCAACTCCGTCGGCACCATCAACGCCAGCTTCTCACTCGACGTCCAGTACGGCCCGCTGGTCAGCGCGCCAAGTCAGCTGACTGTGCGCGCCGGCGCCAGCCTTGAAGCCGACTGCGCGGCCGACGCCAATCCGCCGCCGACGGCCGAAGCCGAATGGCGTCACGTGACCGCTGAAGGCGATGGCGGGCGCCGTCTGATTGGCCGGCGGCTCCGCCTGGAGGCGGTCAGCCGCTCCGACGCCGGCGTGTGGCGCTGCCAGTTCGAGAATCGGCTGAGCGACGAGGCCGCAGTGGCAGCGGCGACGGCGGTCGGCGGCGATGACGACAGACGGCGAGTTGGCTGGGCGGACGTGCGGGTGGTGGTTGAGTACCCGCCTGAGCAGCCGCGCATCGAAGCTGCCAAACAGCGCGACGGAGAGCTGAGCCTGCTGGCTGGCGACTCGGCGACTGTGGGCTGCGCGGCTAACGAGGGCTCGCCAGGTGGGACTGCGCGGTTTGGCTGCGTTGTCGTCGTAAACCCAAATTATGTCCTGAAAAATCAGCGAAATCTCACAACCATCTTTCTAAAGTCTCGTGAGAATCTCCTTGAAGTTTCACAATTACCCTCAACAGACCATTTCACAGCTTTTCTGAAAATCGAAAGTTTTTTCTCATCCAAATCTCCCACGAAATCAATCCTATAAATTTGTTCGAATGCTATCTCTTCAAAATTTCAAAACTCTTCTCAGTCAAAACCTTACAAAATCTTACAAATCTCACCCTAAAGTCTCACAAATTTCTTTCCAAATCTCACCAATCTCTTCTCAAAATTTCACTAATCTCTGCTTTAAATTTAACGCACAAATATGTCTCCTCGAAATCTTACAAATTTCTACCTCTCTTCCAAAATCTCAGAAATCTCTCCCCAAAATCTCACTAATCTCTTCCCCGAAATCTTAGAAATCTCTTCCCCAAAATCTCACAAATCTCTCACAAAAATCCCAGAAATCTCTTCCAAAAATATCAGAAATCTCTCCCCAAAATCTCACAAATCTCTCCCCCAAAATCTCACAAATCTCCCCCCCAAAATCTCACAAATCTCTCACAAAAATCCCTCAAAATCTCACCCCAGGCGTCCCTGCTCCCCGCCTCACCTGGAGCCGGCTGGTCAGCAGCGGCGGCAGCCAGCAGCAGCAGCCGGTCTCCGCATCTCCGCAGCTGTCATTCATCAACGCGAGCCTGCAGCAGGCGGGGCTGTATCTGTGCACCCCCGTCAACTCGCTGGGCACCGGCCAATCTGCCGCTCTTCGGGTCAGCGTCGAGCAGCCGCCTCGGTGGCTGGCGGCGCCACCGTTGGAAGCCGCACAGCGGACTGTGACGTCACCTGTGAACGCCAGCGACTTCCGGCTGGCCTGTCCGACCGCCTTGGCGCTGCCGGAAGCGACGGCGCGATGGCTGAAGGACGGCCATCAGCTGGGCGGTTCCGGTGGCTTCGGCTCCAGGTTCAGCGTGGTGTCGCGCTCGGAGCCGGCTGAGGGCGCCGGGTGAGGCTGCGGCTTCCATTCTGTAGATGCTTCCATTCTGTAGATGCTTCCATTCTGTAGATGCTTCCATTTCTGTAGATGCTTCCATTCTGTAGATGCTTCCATTTCTGTAGATGCTTCCATTCTGTAGATGCTTCCATTCTGTAGATGCTTCCATTCTGTAGATGCTTCCATTTCTGTAGATGCTTCCATTCTGTAGATGCTTCCATTTCTGTAGATGCTTCCATTCTGTAGATGCTTCCATTCTGTAGATGCTTCCATTCTGTAGATGCTTCCATTCTGTAGATGCTTCCATTCTGTAGATGCTTCCATTCTGTAGATGCTTCCATTCTGTAGATGCTTCCATTCTGTAGATGCTTCCATTCTGTAGATGCTTCCGTTCTGTAGATGCTTCCATTTCTGTAGATGCTTCCGTTCTGTAGATGCTTCCATTTCTGTAGATGCTTCCATTCTGTTGATACCTCCAATCTCCCCGTTGTCCCAGGATGCTCATCACCAGCCACCTTCACTTTCGCGGGGCGGACCGGCTCCGACTGCAGCCGGAGGACAACGGGCGCTACCAGTGCGAGCTCAGCAACCGGCACGGGAGGCTGGTAACCGAGCTGCTGCTGCTGGTGGAGTGTGAGTGCTGGAACTGTTCGACTGTCACTCATCCAATCAGAGTGACAGATACCCATTCAGCCAGAGTGACAGATTCCCATCCAGTCAGAGTGACAGACACCCATACAGTCAGAGTGACAAACCTCTTCTCCCCGGTCCCAACCAGTTCCTCCCCAGATGGAGCCAGGCCGGAGCAAGGTGGCCGCTCCATCATCCGGAGATGCTGGCATCACCCTGAGCTGCTCAGCCTCCGGGCAGCCGCCGCCCGTTCTGTCCTGGCAGTTCAACGGAGCCACCGCCGTCGCTGCCGCCGACGCCACAACAACCGTCGAAGAGGATCCGCCCTACAGACGCTCGAGTCGTCTAGACGGAGTCAGAGCCCTGGGCACCTACTCCTGCATAGCAACCAACCCCCTGGGCGCCGCTCGCTGGGACATTCTCCTGGTGCCGCCTGGACCGCCCGATCCGCCGGAGTCCCTGACCGTCACCGACGTCGGCTGGGACTTCGTCACGGTCGTCTGGCAGCGCGGATTCGACGGCGGCAGTCCGGCCCGGCACCGGCTGCTGGCTGCCGAGGTCGGCGGCGCCGGAAATTTCAGCTGGCCAGCCGACCCGGCGTCGCAGGCAGCGGCCAACGCCACTGGGCTGATGCCAGGGGTCAACTACACGTTTCAGGTGCGCAATAAATCTACGACTACCATTTACCTTTCGTTCCGCTTACCTCGGCCCTTACCTCAGATCTCTACATTTAATTACCACCGTAATGAATGTTTACCCTCTACTACCCTCGCCTCTAATTAATCTTGCCTTTAATTAACCTTGCCTCTAATTAACTTTGCCTCTAATTAACCCTGCCTCTAATTACCTTTACCTCTAATTACCCTGCCTCTAATTACCTTTACCTCTAATTACCCTCGTCTCTATTACCCTTGCCTCTGCCTCTAATTACCCTCGCCTCTAACTACCCTTGCCTCTAATTACCCTTGCCTCTAATTACCCTTGCCTCTAATTACCCTTGCCTCTAATTGCCTTGGTACTTAATTGCCAACAATTCACTCCGCTCTCTCAGGTAACTGCACCGCCTATTATCACTCAACACGGCGCCTCACCCCTCTGGCAGGTGTACGCCGAGAGCAGGCTGGGCCGCAGCGGTCTCAGCCAGCCGGTGTGGCGGATGACTCCGGCGCTGTCGCTGCCCAAGCCCAGCCGAGTCCAGCTGACCCAGTCGGGCAGCCTGCAGGTGACCGCACTGGACAGTTTTTGCTTGCGGGTGGAGAGCTCCGAGGATGGCGGGACCAGCTGGTCCGTCTACCAGTTCTGCCTGCCGTCTGGCAGCGTCGAGTTGACCAGCGTGGACCGGCGGCTGATGTACCGGGCGTCGCTGTGCCTGACCCACCGGCCCGAGGTCTGCGGCTTGCCGACTGTGGCAGTTGGAGTCGCTGCAAGTAGTGAGTAATGCTTGTTGCTATTATAAAGTTTCTTTTAGAAAACTTTTTTGTTTAACGTTGAAAATGTGAAGTAAATAAAACAAAATAGTCAGGTAGAGATAGACAAAACCGGGTAGAGTCAGGTAGAGTCAGGTAGAGTCAGGTAGAGTCAGGTAGAGTCAGGTAGAGTCAGGTAGAGTCAGGTAGAGTCAGGTAGAGTCAGGTAGAATCAGGTAGAGTCAGGTAGAGTCAGGTAGAATCAGGTAGAGTCAGGTAGAGTCAGGTAGAATCAGGTAAAGTCAGGTAGAGTCAGGTAGAGTCAGGTAGAATCAGGTAGAGTCAGGTAGAGTCAGGTAGAGTCAGGTAGAGTCAGGTAGAATCAGGTAAAGTCAGGTAGAGTCAGGTAGAATCAGATAGAATCAGGTAGAGTAAGATAGAGTCAGGTAGAGTCTTGTAGAATCAGGTAGAGTCAGGTAGAATCAGGTAAAGTCAGGTAGAGTCAGGTAGAGTCAGGTAGAATCAGGTAGAGTCAGGTAGAGTCAGGTAGAGTCAGGTAGAGTCAGGTAGAATCAGGTAAAGTCAGGTAGAGTCAGGTAGAATCAGGTAGAGATAGAAAAAACCAGGTAGAATCAGGTAGAGTCAGGTAGAATCAGGTAGAATCAAGTAGAGTCAGGTAGAGTCAGGTAGAGTCAGGTAGAGTCAGGTAGATCCATATCAGGGTTAAGCCCATATTTAGGGATAATGGGGCCCAATGTAACATCAGGACAAAGACGACAAAGACTAAGTAGTTCACAGCTCTCAGTCTTTGTGTGGAACAATAGAATCAGACAAGGACTGACAGCTTGGATGAGGTGGCGGGTGAAGGGAGACACGCGTGACGAATTCCGCTCACTCGCATCCGCGGGCATGGAATCGGGTCAGAGAGCTGCGGAAGTGGCGGGAGGCTTGCTATTTCCACCCCTCCCCATCATGGACCCCTTCATCTTAGGGACTGAAAGCGAGCTGCATGATCTGTGTTTCTGCTAGATATTTAGAATTTTAATACAATGAGCCACATTGTCTGCATCACAGCTATGAGCAATGAATCCAGCTTCCGTTTCTCTCGTGAAAGTTTAGTCTCTTAGGGGAAGAATAGGGCTTTCTAGTCCAGGTGTTCAAGAGTCCATGGAGACAGTTCTCAGCGGGATTGCTTTGTCAGGCGGGAGGCCCTCGCAGGTTGGGGAGGGGAGGCATCGTTTGCACCTGTGAAGACAGTTGGCTTGGGAAGGCCAAGTGCTCTGAGTCAGGCAGCTCAGCGGGGCGCAGGGCTGCTAGTTAGCCGCAGTTAGGGCAGGCAGAGGCGTTCAGTCGGAAGCCCCCCGGAAAACTGGGGTTCCCAGAATCTTCCCCAGGCTGACTGTATACAATTCTCCCAATCCCCGTCGCGGGCCATTGTTGGCCCCGCAAAGTCTTGTGCTTTTTCTGCATCTGCTATGCATTTGCGGGCAGATAGATGGATTGCCGCGCCTCTTCTTCTAGGGGAGAAAGAGACCGATGAAGAAATGGCGGCGGGGATGCTGGGAGACAGAAAAAAATAGGGAGGAAGGGTGGTGGAAGCTTTCGCGGTTTTTTCTTTCCCTGCCAATTGCTAAAGAAAGTTGCTTGCATTATTCCACACTTTTTTACAACTTAAATCGACTGAGGACTGCTATAGGAAGCTGGAGAATCGCTTGAATTTCCCCTGCAACCAATGATGATTAATGCTTTGATCCAGAGGTAAGATACTCACTCTAATCTACTATGTGCTCAGTTCCTCTCTGGCCAACCAACAACTTTCTATTCTTCCAGTTTAGTTTGCAGCGGATGATGCGAGAGCTAATGATGATGATGATGATGATGATAATGAAGCTGGGCCCGTGAGAGATTGGGCCAACCACTCAGCCTCACTAACTACATTTAGCCAGGGAACGGAAACACGACACACAGGCATCGTTGGGCTTGAGCAAGTCATGGAGCTCTAAATATAGCATTCCGGATGCAGTGAAAACTGCCAAACTTCCATACCCCACTGAAATTCTACTAAGGTTTCCGAAATCCAGATTCTGCCTCTTGGAACTCCTTGGCTATATACAGCTGGGCTTAGTGAAAATGATGGTGGAAACAATCCAGATTCTGCCTCTTGGAACTCCTTGGCTATATACAGCTGGGCTTAGTGAAAATGATGGTGGAAACAATCCAGATTCTGCCTATTAGAACTCCTTGGCTATATACAGCTGGGCTTAGTGAAAATGATGGTGGAAACAATCCAGATTCTGCCTATTAGAACTCCTTGGCTATATACAGCTGGGCTTAGTGAAAATGATGGTGGAAACAATCCAGATTCTGCCTATTAGAACTCCTTGGCTATATACAGCTGGGCTTAGTGAAAATGATGGTGGAAACAATCCAGATTCTGCCTATTAGAACTCCTTGGCTATACAGCTAGGCTAGTGTCAGATTTTTGGTCCACAGCCGCCGTGTCAGAGCGAATTGAGAACAGACGAAACCGGAGCAAGAGAGGAGGACAGCTAGAAGAGGCCTCAGAAACAATGGGAATCGACAGCTCCCATCGTCCTCGCCACATCTCTTTTCCCCAAAGGGATTTGAACACGCGCTGGTCCAGCCAAATGGGGTTGAGGAGGTGGGAATTGAAAAGCCGTGAGCAGGAGAGGCGGAAAGACTGCAGACAATCCAGACCTCATCATTTCCAAGTACCCACTGCCCCCATCAAGCGGATCGAAGCTTTCACACTTCCCATGCCAACAATGGAGAATGGCTTTCTCGCGTTTGCAATGGAAATAGTCATATTTCTCATCCCCACTTCTGCAAACTGATTGCGATTTGAATTTTCTGCTAAGCCTCAAAATCCCATCTAAGCCTCCGCACTTCACAACTTCAATACTCCCCAACTGGCTCACTTCCCAACTGTCTCACTCCCCAGCTGGCTTACTCCCCTATCCACAGACCAAACAACCCCACCACCCAAAACCCCAACAACCCCCACACCCACAACCCCAACAACCCCCACACCCACAACCCCAACACAGTCCCCACACCCACAACCCCAACAGTCCCCACACTCACAACCTCAATAACCCCCACACCCACAACCCCAACAACCCCCACACCCACAACCCAACAGCCCCCACACTCACAACCTCAATAACCCCCACACCCACAACCCCAACAACCCCCACACCCACAACCCCAACAGCCCCCACACCCACAACCCCAAC
Source organism: Macrostomum lignano (assembly GCA_002269645.1). Classification (NCBI taxonomy): domain Eukaryota; kingdom Metazoa; phylum Platyhelminthes; family Macrostomidae; genus Macrostomum; species Macrostomum lignano. The sequence goes on from NIVC01003533.1 coordinate 7,685, forward strand.
AGCCCCCACACCCACAACCCCAACAGCCCCCACACCCACAACCTCAATAACCCCCACACCCACAACCCCAACAGCCCCCACACTCACAACCTCAATAACCCCCACACCCACAACCCAACAACCCCACACCCACAACCCCAACAGCCCCACACCCACAACCCCAACAGCCCCACACCCACAACCTCAATAACCCCCACACCCACAACCCCAACAGCCCCCACACCCACAACCTCAATAACCCCCACCACCCACAACCCCAACAGCCCCCACACTCATAAGCGCATGAATTACAGCAGTAAATTTTCGTCCGACCAAAATTATAAATTGATAGCAGAAAGTGCAAAAACAGTCGTACTGATTGTCGAAGTCACTCTGGATAGATAAGAACGTGTATACAAGTGCTTGAGAGTGACACCCAGCACTCTGACCGCTAGAAAGACAGCAGGATGCCTTATCAGCTGGGCCACAATTGGCAGTGGCCGAGATGCGGCTTTTCCGGACCTCCGTCTCCGTCTGGGGGTCGGTTAGGCAAGGCAATATCCCCCAGCAGTTTCTGGGCAAAGAAGCTTGCGCGAGTCTCACCCATCCCGCCTGTGCAGACTGGGAAGTTGTTCCCCGGTTCCCAACCAGCCATGCCATTTGCTCCCCATCCTGCGGATTATCTATCTCCCATCCAAGATTATAATGCTACTGTATTTTCAACTAAACAAGATGTCTGTCTGGATTTTGTCTTGGAGTCTCAGTGTCTTAGTGTCTTTCTGTCTGCCTGTCTGTTTGTCTGTCTGTCTGTTTGTCTGTTCGTCTGTCTGTTTGTCCTAGTGTCTGTCTGTCTGTCCGTCTGTCTTAGTGTCTGTCTTAGTGTCTGTCTGTCTATCTGTCTGTCTGTCTGTCTGTCTGTCTATCTATCTGTCTGTCTGTCTGTCTGTCTGTCTGTCTGTCTGTCTGTCTGTCTGTCTGTCTGTCTGTCTGTCTGTCTGTCTGTCTGTCTGTCTTAGTGTCTTAGTGTCTTAGTGTCTTAGTGTCTGTCTGTCTGTCTGTCTGTCTGTCCATCCGTCTTAGTGTCCGTGTATCTGTCTGTCTCAGCACCTGCCCGCCTGTCCCAGCCGGCTCAATGGATCGTCAGCGCTGCCTCTCCTGGCCCAGGGAATCCTAAAGTCTTCAGTGTTCCCTGCCTGGCCAAACTATTGAACAGCCCTGCTTATTTACAAGCCCCGGCCATCTCCAGCAACTCGGGCCGCACTTTGCCGACCCTCAAACAGCAAAGCAGAAAGTAGGAAGGCGGCGGGGGGAAAAATTCACGGACGCCTTTGTTCTCCCACCCGGCTTCCGCCGTGAGAGTTTCATTCTTTCTTCCCGTCGCCTATTGCGGAATTATTAACAAAAATAAATCGCTAAAACCGCGGGGAGCCTCAGGCTGGAAGAGTTGGGGATTAAGGCTTCAGAATTCGACGCCTTCACTTTCGCAACCGGCGGACCACCCTGGGAACAACTGGCAGGATGTTTAGATCCCCCGAGTGACTAATAATTTGCTCTTCAGCCTCCCAGCCGCAGCCGCCTGCCGAATCAGTTTGCTTATTTATGCAGGCCATGGACGTCTGTAAGTTCTGCGTCTGGATTGGAAACTAAATATCCAACGATGGTCTTGTCCTGCAATGGAGACAGGAGGGAAGGAGATGAGGAAGATGGGAGAGAAGGGAGAGTGAGTGGGGAGGGAGAGAGGAGAAAGGAGATGGGGGAGGGGAGAGGGTAGTGAGAAGAGAGGAGAGAGTGGAGAAGGGAGATAAGAGCTAAGATATGGGGGAGAAGGGAGAGCAGAGCGGGGAGTGCAGCTGATAGGTGAGTGATTGGAGAGACTCTCAATTATTCCGAATTCACTTCTCCCATTACATGCCCGCAGCCCAAACGATATGCAAGATAAATAAATTAGTCAAGAACTGTAGCAAATGAGTCCCATTTAAGAGTTCAAATGCGCAGTCGAGTTAAAAAATCGATTGCCTCTCGTCCAGATATTTGAATCGAGTAGTCCTTGATGCAAGCAAATCGAAAAGGGACACAAAGACCGCGCATTGGATCAAGAAGACTGTCTGACTGTCTGCGTGTGTGATTTTTTTCAAATGCTAAACTGAGGCTTGGGTAGGCTTGCAGGGAGGATTATCGTGACGCTGTGGATGAGGCAGCGATCGTTCGGCTGGGGAGGCTTCGGTGGACAGGGGTTGGGATTTTCCTGGGTGTAGGGAAGTCTGATTGGCCTGGACAGTCAAGTCAATCTTCCCCTCCATAGTTCCCTGATATAGCCCAACTGGCGGAGTCTGCGAGCTAAGGAGTGAGAGAGAGAGGATCGACCCAAATAACAAAGGACACGACTGACGAATCCGTTAGAAACCATTTGAGCCAAAGAGGAAGATAAATTGCTCTCAGAGTAAGTCTCTGTGTCATTTCGCTTTGCACTTATCGGTCTGGTCAGCTCTGGCTATTCTTGTCTGTCCGTCTGTCTGTCTGTTTGTCTGTCTGTCTGTCTTAGTGTCTGTCTGTCTGTCTGTCTGTCTGTCTGTCTGTCTGTCTTGGCGTATATTGTGACCCTAAAATTTTCCTTCATCCATTGCCAGTCTCCAAAGTTGACCCGAGCTCTCAGATTCTTGAAGAGGATTTGTTTGGCTCTCCGACCCCCTGGCCTTCCCTCTGCAGTCTCCAATCGGCCCCAGAATTCATCGCTGATTGAAGAGTGCGGAAACGAGCGCTGCCTCCGACTGATGAATAAGCAAATCGTTGGCTGCTAACGAGTTGCCATGCGCCATTCCGGGTCAGGAAAAGTGGGAAACCGAGGCGGGGAAATGTCCTCTTCTCCCTCCATCATTAGCGCCCGCGACTCAATGAAATTCGCAATCACGCTGCCGGACTTGAAACTCGAAATATTTTTGTCAGTCAATCCTCAGGGGGGCGGAGCTCTGGGCTTAAAGCTAAATTGCAGTGTCAAATTGCGTAACTCAGTTGCACCGCCTTCTCCTGGAGGGTGTAGTCTGGAGGGTGTAGTCTGGAGGGTGTAGTCTGGAGGGTATAGCCTGGAGGATATAGTCTGGGGGATAGTCTGGGGGATAGTCTGGGGGATAGTCAGGAGGGTACAGTCTGGAGGGTGTAGTCTGGAGGGTATAGTCTGGAGGGATAGTCTGGAGGGATAGTCAGGAGGGTACAGTCTGGAGGGTGTAGTCTGGAGGGTATAGTCTGGAGGATATAGTCTGGGGGATAGTCTGGGGGATAGTCAGAAGGGTACAGTCTGGAGGGTGTAGTCTGGAGGGTATAGTCTGGAGGATATAGTCTGGGGGATAGTCTGGGGGATAGTCAGGAGGGTACAGTCTGGAGGGTGTAGTCTGGAGGGTATAGTCTGGAGGGATAGTCTGGAGGGATAGTCAGGAGGGTACAGTCTGGAGGGTGTAGTCTGGAGGGTATAGTCTGGAGGGATAGTCTGGAGGGATAGTCAGGAGGGTACAGTCTGGAGGGTGTAGTCTGGAGGGTATAGTCTGGAGGGATAGTCTGGAGGGATAGTCAGGAGGGTACAGTCTGGAGGGTGTAGTCTGGAGGGTATAGTCTGGAGGGATAGTCTGGAGGGATAGTCAGGAGGGTACAGTCTGGAGGGTGTAGTCTGGAGGGTATAGTGGGAAATAGTCTGGAGGGTATAGTCTGGAGGGATAGTCTGGGGGATATAGTCTGGAGGGTACAGTCTGGAGGGTGTAGTCTGGAGGGTATAGTCCGGAGGGTAGAGCAGTCATTGGTCAAATAAGTTCTTGAAACTTGATAACAAAAGCAATAAATTAGAATCCAGCCAATCAGCTGAACTCACAGAGAAAAGGTGAGCACTTTGTCAGAAATTGCTTACAAAAGAGCTCAAAGTCGGACAGAACTGAGGAGAGCAGCATTTGAATAGAGGGGCGGGGCCAAATGTCGAAGAGAGCTTCCGTCGATTTTTCTCGCAAGAAATTTTCCCCAATAATCCCAGCGGGGTTTCTTTCAGAGATTTTTTCAAGTGGCCTTAACTTACTTTTTCCCTCTCGGTCTGCCGGACAGTATTTGAACTGCGGCTCGCGTGATGTTGGATGGTGGCTGATAGGGGCCTGAATTTATGAAAGATGAAAAAAACCGATGTAAAAATCGGAGAAAGTTGATAAGTACAGAAAGAAAAAGTGACAAAGGCGGTAGAGAGAGTGTAGAGATAGTAGAGAGGGTAGAGAGGGTAGAGAGAAGGTAGAGAGAGGGTAGAGAGAGGGGGTAGAGAGAGGGTAGAGATAGGGTAGAGAGAGGGTAGAGAGAGGGTAGAGAGAGGGTAGAGAGAGGGTAGAGAGAGGGTAGAGAGAGGGTAGAGAGAGAGGATAGAGAGGGTAGAGAGAGGGTAGAGAGAGGGTAGAGAGAGAGGATAGAGAGGGTAGAGAGAGGGTAGAGAGAGGGTAGAGAGAGAGGATAGAGAGAGTGTAGAGATAGTAGAGAGGGTAGAGAGCGGGTAGAGAGAGGGTAGAGAGAGGGTAGAGAGAGAGGATAGAGAGGGTAGAGAGAGGGTAGAGAGAGGGTAGAGAGAGAGGATAGAGAGAGTGTAGAGATAGTAGAGAGGGTAGAGAGAGGGTAGAGAGAGGGTAGAGAGAGGATAGAGAGGGTAGAGAGGGTAGAGAGAAGGTAGAGAGAGGATAGAGAGGGTAGAGAGAGGGTAGAGAGAGAGGGTAGAGAGAGGGTAGAGAGAGGATAGAGAGGTTTTAGGGGAGAACAGTTATTACTAAAGTTCTGAATTTTGCAAGGCTAAAAAGTATTCCCGAATAAATATTGAATACTTCCTAATGAACAGCCTAAACAGATCGAAATTTCCGAAGTTCGAGAAGGCAGCGCTGCGCAAAAAAGTCTGTTTGTGGTGGGGGGAATTATTTTCGTCTATTTTGCATCTAAAGACACGGAGTACTATACCATGGAACACCAGATCTAGAAACTGGTTCAGGAGCCATCAAATTGCAGGCGTTTCTGTATCCCAGAAAGCCTCACTAATATATAAATTTTCGAATAGACCACACCAAAATCAGCTTGCAGTGCCATCCCCCAGTGCAGTAAACATTTCCCTTTGACCTACCGAGTTTTTTATTTCGGAGGCTACAAAATGCTAGGCAGGTTTTTTCTGACGAAGAGTGTTTACCTGACTGCAGGCAGACCCACTTCGCCTGTCTCTGATCCTATCTGGCTCCTTTCTCCCCTTATCTGCCTCACTGTCGCCTCGCTTCTCTGCTTCTTACTTGGACGAAAGCCGCTTGACAACTGAATTTGCTGCCAGATTGCTCTCCTCTCATCTCTCTCATGTCCCTCTCTTCCCTCTCGTCCGTCTCTAATGTCTTCTCTCCTCTCATCTCTCTCATGTCCCTCTCTTCCCTCTCTTCCTTCTCTCATGTCTCCTCTCCTCTCATCTCTCTCATGCCCCTCTCTTCCCTCTCTTCCGTCTCTCATGTCTCCTCTCCTCTCATCTCTCTCATGTCCCTCTCTTCCCTCTCTTCCCTTTCTTCCGTCTCTCCCGTCTCTCATGCCTTCCCATCTCCTCTCCCCTCTCCCCTCTCCCGTCTCCCTTCTCTGCTCTCTCCTCTCCCTTCTCTCCTCTACTTTCTCTCCCCTCTCCCCTCTCCCCTAGCCCTCTCCATTCTCTATTTTCTTTCCTCTACCCTCTCTTCTCTTCCATCTCCCCTCTCCTCTTTCCCCTCTATCCTCTCCCATCTCTCCTATTTTTCCCTCCTTTCTCTCCCCTTTCCCCTCTCCCTTCTCCCCTCTCCCCATCGCCCTCTATTCTCTGCTTCTCTCCCATCCAAGATAAGAATGACCCAGTTGGATGAGGGGGGAGTCTGGCCAGGATGAAATCAGCCATGATGGGGATTATTATAAGCACAAGCTCGCAGCACACGCTTGCCCTGAACTGCATGAATAGATAAGCAACGCATATCTGCCCTGTGTATATAAGAAGCCTAATGCATGTACATATTTAGCATGCTTCGCTGAGCCCACAGACACAGACGCAGACACATTACACGTGCACACCTGGCACAGTAGGGTGATTGGGGATTCTGGCATCTGCTGGTGCCTGTGATGTTGAAAGCGCAATAGCCCGTGTTAAATTAGACTAGCCAGTCCCGTCCTAGTCCTGCACTGCATTGTCAAGGCCTTCTCTCCGTCAATTATTCCTACTTTGCAACGGCAAAAATCCCCAAATTGGACCAGAACACATTAACACGTTTTTCTCCTTGTTTTCTATTTTGTTCTGCTACTTGCTTTAGCCTGGAATGAGGGGCCGCTCACGGCAAGTCATTAGGATGCGCGGGGCGCGGAACAAATAAAAAATTTTGACAGCTGTGTCCTCGATTGTAGCAACAGTGTTTTACACTAACTGTTGGTATCTTTTTTCTCGTTTTATAGTCTGGTAGTAAACTGATCGAAGGAAGCCCTGAACGAGTGCGCCCTGTTTTTAATATAGCGCGTGGCCCTCAAAAGGGCCGTTTTCAACTCCGGCCTGCTTTTATGTGAGACAGGAGTGTCCGGCTCACTCATCTTAGATATGGGGTTCGATTCCCAGGATTTGGGCTCGATTCCTAGTACCTGGGTTCGATTCCTAGTACCTGGGTTCGATTCCTAGGACCTGGGTTCGATTCCTAGGACCTGGGTTCGATTCCTAGGACCTGGGTTCGATTCCTAGGATCCGCGTTCGATTCCTAGGACCTGGGTTCGATTCCTAGGACCCGGGTTCGATTCCTAGGACCTGGGTTTGATTCCTAGGACCCGGGTTCGATTCCTAGGACCTGGGTTCGATTTCTAGGACCTGAGTTTGATTCCTAGGACCCGGGTTCGATTCCTAGGACCTGGGTTTGATTCCTAGGATCCGCGTTCGATTCCTATTACCCGGGTTCGATTCCTAGGACCCGAGTTCGATTCCTAGGACCCGAGTTCGATTCCTAGGACCCGAGTTCGATTCCTAGGACCCAAGTTCGATTCCTAGGACTCGGGTTCGATTCCTAGGACCCGAGTTCGATTACTAGGACCCGGGTTCGATTACTAGGACCCGGGTTCGATTCCTAGGACCCGGGTTCGATTCCGTTCGTGGCCACGATAGTTCGGGGCTTGTGAGGATCTCGCCTGTAAGAGCCAACCCTCAATTGGCACAGAGTGTACACCTCCTGGCGATAAGAAAGTCTGTCTTCCTGGCTGTACACCCTGTGTAAGTGTGTGCGTGCTCAAGGATCGGCGGAAATGGCATGACTGCTTCTCTTCTCCCTGGCTGCGCATTGCCTTATTTAAACATAAAATCCCGCATCATCCCGCCAGTGGGCACCCTGCCGGAGATTCCAACCAGCGCCATTATCGTCGTTGGCGCCGGTTGCGCCGCGCTAATCCTGGTGCTCTGCTCTGTGCTGGCCTATTTCTGCTGCAAAAAGCCGACGCAGTACAAAGAGATGGAGGGCCGCCGACCGGCTTCGGCTGGACAGTGAGTGACTGCTTTGATATTTTTCTTTTACTTTGCTTGTCTATATCAAATTCACAGGTAGGGGGACAGCAAATATTGAATATTTGACCTTTATTGTCATCACCGACCAACCTTTCACCCACCCACTCCCTGTCCCTCGCTTCTACACCCACCCACTCCCTGTCCCTCATTCCTAAACCCACCCCACTCCCTGTCCCTCATTCCTAAACCCACCCCACTCCCTGTCCCTCATTCCTAAACCCACCCCACTCCCTGTCCCTCATTCCTAAACCCACCCCACTCCCTGTCCCTCATTCCTAAACCCACTCCCTGTCCCTCATTCCTAAACCCACCCCACTCCCTGTCCCTCATTCCTAAACCCACCTCACTCCCCGTCCCTCATTCCTAAACCCACCCCACTCCCTGTCCCCCATTCCTAAACCCACTCCACTCCCTGTCCCTCATTCCTAAACCCACCTCACTCCCTGTCCCACATTCCTAAACCCACCCCACTCCCTGTCCCTCATTCCTAAACCCACCTCACTCCCCGTCCCTCATTCCTAAACCCACCCCACTCCCTGTCCCTCATTCCTAAACCCACCTCACTCCCGTCCCTTATTCCTAAACCCACCCCACTCCCTGTCCCTCATTCCTAAACCCACCTCACTCCCCGTCCCTCATTCCTAAACCCACCCCACTCCCTCTCTCTCATTCCTACACCCACCCCACTCCCTCTCTCTCATTCCTACACCCACCCCACTCCCTCTCTCTCATTCCTACACCCACCCCACTCCCTCTCCCTCATTCCTACACCCACCTCACTCCCTGTCCCTCATTCCTACACCCACCCCACTCCATGTCCCTCGCTCTAACGCACTCATTCTTCGCCCTTAGATTGTCACTACCGCAGCAGCACAAAAATGCACCTAAACTACACAGATGCTCGGAACAAAACCAGCACGGAAAGCCTGAATCCGTTAATTAAACTGTTTAGGCAAGCAAAGAAACCGTGGCGGTTCGCACATCTTACTAGGTGATCAGCAGATTTTCATGCTTATCTGCATCAGCATCGTAAGTGCTGAATAATAAGGCAGATGTGGGAGGGAGAACACTAACACTCGAGAATCTCTCGAGCGAGCATCGAGAGAGACGCCCAAAAATCTGGGTAGGCAAGGCCGCTTCCAGCTGCGAGCCGGCCTACCCCGGACCCCCGTGCTGGGCCTAGACAGCTCAAGGCTAACTCGATGATGCAACAGCGATCCCAGGACAAGAGGGATTCGGATAGAGATCCCCGCCTGGAATATCGAATTTCTCCGTTTCCTGCCTTCGAGAAGGCGGCTGAGGATTGCGTAACATTCGTCAGTAGCGCGACTCAAACTGATGAAGGAGGCTGGAAGGCGGCTGCGAAGATTATCACCGCTGCAACGATGGGGTTGCGCTTAGTTTTCCGGCGCGATCTCGAGTCAGTTTAGCGAGATGCAGATCTCAAGCAGGGCCCGCGCATCCCCTCGAGTCACAAGCTCATCGAAATTCCCAAATTTCTCTCTGTCGGCCGCCTGTCTGCACCAGATCAAATCTGTCAGAGACGATTTTCTCATCAACATCACGATTGAGCCAGGAGAGGAGCATAGGAAATGGAATATATTGACTTGCATAGGAGGCTTAGGCTTAGCCTTAGAGGGTGTTAGAGGCTCAGAAATACCTGAAATCTCAACTCTACGTCAGCAAAGATGAGACTGATGCGTAATCATGAGAAGCTTCTGAGCACAGAGACAGATAAACAAGTTCAAATAGGCCAATTGATATTGGATAGTCTTTGGCCTCACAATACAGCACAATCCAAATAGTCTGTGGCCTCACACTACAGCACAATCCAAATAGTCTATGGCCTCACACTACAGCACAATCCAAATAGTCTATGGCCTCACACTACAGCACAATCCAAATAGTCTATGGCCTCACACTACAGCACAATCCAAATAGTCTATGGCCTCACACTACAGCACAATCCAAATAGTCTATGGCCTCACACTACAGCACAATCCAAATAGTCTATGGCCTCGCACTACAGCACAATCCAAATAGTCTATGGCCTCACACTACAGCACAATCCAAATAGTCTATGGCCTCACACTACAGCACAATCCAAATACTCTGTGGCCTCACACTACAGCACAATCCAAATAGTCTATGGCCTCACACTACAGCACAATCCAAATAGTCTATGGCCTCACACTACAGCACAATCCAAATAGTCTATGGCCTCACACTACAGCACAATCCAAATAGTCTGTGGCCTCACACTACAGCACAATCCAAATAGTCTATGGCCTCACACTACAGCACAATCCAAATAGTCTATGGCCTCACACTACAGCACAATCCAAATAGTCTATGGCCTCACACTACAGCACAATCCAAATAGTCTATGGCCTCACACTACAGCACAATCCAAATAGTCTATGGCCTCACACTACAGCACAATCCAAATAGTCTATGGCCTCGCACTACAGCACAATCCAAATAGTCTATGGCCTCACACTACAGCACAATCCAAATAGTCTATGGCCTCACACTACAGCACAATCCAAATACTCTGTGGCCTCACACTACAGCACAATCCAAATAGTCTATGGCCTCACACTACAGCACAATCCAAATAGTCTATGGCCTCACACTACAGCACAATCCAAATAGTCTATGGCCTCACACTACAGCACAATCCAAATAGTCTATGGCCTCACACTACAGCACAATCCAAATAGTCTATGGCCTCACACTACAGCACAATCCAAATAGTCTATGGCCTCACACTACAGCACAATCCAAATAGTCTGTGGCCTCACACTACAGCACAATCCAAATAGTCTATGGCCTCACACTACAGCACAATCCAAATAGTCTATGGCCTCACACTACAGCACAATCCAAATAGTCTATGGCCTCACACTACAGCACAATCCAAATAGTCTGTGGCCTCACACTACAGCACAATCCAAATAGTCTGTGGCCTCACACTACAGCACAATCCAAATAGTCTATGGCCTCACACTACAGCACAATCCAAATAGTCTATGGCCTCACACTACAGCACAACCCATTCTTTACAGTCATCGGCCGGCTTTCAGTGCTGAAGCTGCCGCCGCCGCGGTGCCCCAGTATCAGACATCCGACGGCAAGCCCTACGCCTTGGTACCGCCGCATCCGCCTTCGTCTACAACATCCGCATCATTGGCTGGCCCGGAAGGCAAGCCGCTGGACTCGCGTCGTAGCTCGATGCAGAAGGAGGAGCTGGTTGTCATGGAAAACAGTGCGGATAGGCGAAGCACTGTGTTTGCTACGCTGCGCAGTGCTCATAACCCACTGGAATGTGAGTCTTGGGACTCAACTGACAGATAACTTGCTTAAAAATAGTATACTTTATTTATTCCGACTCTTCACTTATTTTATACCACACTATACCACTGCAAGTAGGCTAAGATAACATTAGCAATGTTTTATTTTATTTTCAGCGTCAACATCAAATCCGGCCATCTTTAGCTATGCGCCTGAAGATTTCGCCGATGATAACAGAAGTGAGTTTTGATTGGGGCTGAGGCCTGTGTGGGGACTAGGAGTTCGGGGCTAAGGCCTATGTGGGGACTAGGAGTTCGGGGCTGAGGCCTGTGTGGGGACTAGGAGTTCAGGGCTGAGGCCTGTGTGGGGACTAGGAGTTCGGGGCTGAGGCCTGTGTGGGGACTAGGAGTTCGGGGCTGAGGCCTGTGTGGGGACTAGGAGTTCGGGGCTGAGTCATACTGGGGACTTCTTCTAGGGAACAATGAGGAGTTCAGGCCCCTTATTCCTACACTATTTTAAATTAAAACTGCAAAGTAGCTGATTTTTTATATTCGTGAAAAATCAACTTACATTTTTTATCTTGCCCAACCCGGCAGACACAGACCCATACGGATTCGAGGGTCACTACCAGAGCCGAAAAAAGCGAATTGTCTACGAAGTCGTGGTCTGAGGCCTTCGAATCAACCACGATGCCCAAACGCCCATCCATTATCGACAACATGTCGGTGTCTCCATTTTTCTATCAACTGTCACTATTTTTACCCCAAAAATAAGTCGGATGATTTTCCGACTTTCCAATTAAAGTAGGCTACAAAGATTTTTAACTTGATTTTTGTACAACATTGCTTATCTACATACATAAATGCACAGGAAGGCTTACAACTTGAATATAATGATAGAAATTATTTGTAATTTACGGTGCTGTTGCAATCCCTAATTAAATTCAAGCGCACCTGTTGTTATTATAAATTCAATGTTCTCACGAAACTACTTGCAATAGCTGGAATGATTATTATTATTTTGACTTCTGCAGCTCTTCAAGCTCGCAAGTTTGGGTTGTCCCCGACGTTCTGTTTTCTGAAACCCCAAGTGCTCAAATTGGAAAGGGCGGAGACCTAAAAGGAAGTTTTTAATCGCAACACTCACAGTTGTCTCTGGTCACCTCGATTTTACTCTTTCTTTTATAAATAGCAATAAGTTTTTCTATGTTATTGTCGCTTGCCTCATTTTCGAACTGATTTTGTACATTAATAAATAAATTTGGCAAGATATGCTACTCATATAGTACTATATTGCTTACAAAAGTATAGCAGTACAACGTTTTACGCAGATTTGAATTAAAAACGTTTAAAAACTTTGAGAATATTTATCGCCTCTTTTCATCTATATAACCAATCAGTCATTGTACGAGCTACACTTAACTTGCAATCGGTTAGTTATGATATGCCACGATATACAAAACAGTCTACTATTGCTTTTCCGGCGGTGCAGAGCTGATGGACCTATATAACAGCTGACAGAACCAGCTGACAGAACGTTTTTATCATGCTTACACAACCAACCTTATTCTCTGCCCACACAACCCCACCCCATGCAGCCAACCTCACACCCTGCCATAAAGCCCTACCCCATGCAGCCAACCTCACACTCTGCCATAAAACCCCTCCCCATGCAGCCAACCTCACACTCTGCCATAAAACCCCTCCCCATGCAGCCAACCTCCTCACTCCATGCCCCAACACCCTCCCCCTAAAGACCACCTCATCTGATTGGCTGTCGATTTTATTTGGTGTTTCAATTGGATGTACACCTCCGAACGTGCAGCAGTTATAGCTCCTTCCTCACTGTACCAGAGCCTAATTAGGAGAGGTCTTTTATAACAAAAAGGCTTTTGCCGACATGTCTATCTGCCTGGCTAATCCTTTGCCCAATAAATAAATAAATAAGTTCCATTTAAATAATAGACAGAACTCAGTCAGACATGCATTATTAAAAAATAAGCACCCTCTTACTCTGTTCCATATTACTTGATTAACAATGCCCACCGTAATAGTACTACCAGCTATCATTATTGCTCTTGTGCTCACGGTTAGTAATGCAGCTCCTTTGTCGCTAAGAACTGGAGAGCAGCAGGAGCCTCGGCGCTGCCCATCCTTGATAGCTTGCTCGGCCGGCATGCGAGCGCTCTGGTTGTCTGACCCGGACGCTCCCGGTTGTCCGTTCCGGCTGTGCCTGCTGCCAGCCGACCCGTCTAGCCTCGATTCGATCGATCTCTCTCTGTCTAGATGCCCGCCAGCCGTGCTGACGTCCAACTGCTACGGCTGGCAAGCGACTGATCCAGCTGTACGCTGGACAGATCCGAGCGGCTGCCCGAAGCTCAACTGTACAGGCGGCGACGCCAGTGGCCCTTCCTGTCCCGGCTTGGAGACCTGCGCACCTGGCGAGCAATTGGAAACCTGGATTGACTCGGTCAGCGGCTGTCCTACAGGCCAGTGCGTTGAGATTTTCGCTGCCGCTACTAGCGACCAGGATTCGACAACAGTTACGAAAACTTCCTCTCCCGATGGTGCAAACGAAGCTGAAGAAATATCAACAGTGTTTTACGGAGTGACTTTTTCAGGGATGTTAAACTACCAACAGACCGAAGCGCCTCCAACCGAAGGCAGCCAGACAACGACCACTGAGACAACAATTTCTGCTGAAATATCCGATTTTGTATCGATGGCCGCTCAAAAGGACCAACCAGCTGAATCGGCAACAGCTCCAGCTGACCAGCAGGCTGAATCGGGGACAAATCCAGCTGACCAGTCTGCTGAATCGGTGACAACTCCAGCTGACCAGTCAGCCGAATCGGTGACAACTCCAGCTGACCAGTCAGATGAATCGGTGACAACTCCAGCTGACCAGTCAGCTGAATCGGTGTCAACTCCAGCTGACCAGTCAGCTGAATCGGTGTCAACTCCAGCTGACCAGTCAGCCGAATCAGTGACAACTCCAGCTGACCAGTCAGCCGAATCAGTGACAACTCCAGCTGACCAGTCAGCTGAATCGGTGTCAACTCCAGCTGACCAGTTAGATGAATCAGTGACAACTCCAGCTGACCAGTTAGATGAATCAGTGACAACTCCAGCTGACCAGTCTGCTGAATCGGGGACAACTCCAGCTGACCAGTCTGCTGAATCGGTGTCAACTCCAGCTGACCAGTCAGCCGAATCAGTGACAACTCCAGCTGACCAGTCTGCTGAATCGGTGTCAACTCCAGCTGACCAGTTAGATGAATCAGTGACAACTCCAGCTGACCAGTTAGATGAATCAGTGACAACTCCAGCTGACCAGTCTGCTGAATCGGGGACAACTCCAGCTGACCAGTCTGCTGAATCGGTGTCAACTCCAGCTGACCAGCCAGCTGAATCGGTGACAACTCCAGCTGACCAGTCTGCTGAATCGGGGACAAATCCAGCTGACCAGTCTGCTGAATCAGTGACAACTCCAGCTGACCAGTCAGCCGAATCAGTGACAACTCCAGCTGACCAGTCAGCTGAATCGGTGTCAACTCCAGCTGACCAGTTAGATGAATCAGTGACAACTCCAGCTGACCAGTTAGATGAATCAGTGACAACTCCAGCTGACCAGTCTGCTGAATCGGGGACAACTCCAGCTGACCAGTCTGCTGAATCGGTGTCAACTCCAGCTGACCAGTCAGCCGAATCAGTGACAACTCCAGCTGACCAGTCAGCCGAATCAGTGACAACTCCAGCTGACCAGTCAGCTGAATCGGTGTCAACTCCAGCTGACCAGTTAGATGAATCAGTGACAACTCCAGCTGACCAGTTAGATGAATCAGTGACAACTCCAGCTGACCAGTCTGCTGAATCGGGGACAACTCCAGCTGACCAGTCTGCTGAATCGGTGTCAACTCCAGCTGACCAGCCAGCTGAATCGGTGACAACTCCAGCTGACCAGTCTGCTGAATCGGGGACAAATCCAGCTGACCAGTCTGCTGAATCGGGGACAACTCCAGCTGACCAGTCAGCCGAATCGGTGGCAACTCCAGCTGACCAGTCTGCTGAATCGGTGACAACTCCAGCTGACCAGTCTGCTGAATCGGTGTCAACTCCAGCTGACCAGTCAGATGAATCGGGGACAACTCCAGCTGACCAGTCAGATGAATCGGTGACAACTCCAGCTGACCAGTCAGCCGAATCAGTGACAACTCTAGCTGACCAGTCTGCTGAATCGGGGACAACTCCAGCTGACCAGTCAGATGAATCGGTGACAACTCCAGCTGACCAGTCAGATGAATCGGGGACAACTCCAGCTGACCAGTCAGATGAATCGGTGACAACTTCAGCTGACCAGTCAGCCGAATCAGTGACAACTCTAGCTGACCAGTCTGCTGAATCGGGGACAACTCCAGCTGACCAGTTAGCCGAATCAGTGACAACTCCAGCTGACCAGTCTGCTGAATCGGTGACAACTCCAGCTGACCAGTCTGCTGAATCGGTGTCAACTCCAGCTGACCAGTCAGATGAATCGGGGACAACTCCAGCTGACCAGTCAGATGAATCGGTGACAACTCCAGCTGACCAGTCAGCCGAATCAGTGACAACTCTAGCTGACCAGTCTGCTGAATCGGGGACAACTCCAGCTGACCAGTTAGCCGAATCAGTGACAACTCCAGCTGACCAGTCAGCCGAATCAGTGACAACTCCAGCTGACCAGTCAGCCGAATCAGTGACAACTCCAGCTGACCAGTCAGCCGAATCAGTGTCAACTCCAGCTGACCAGTCAGCTGAATCGGTGTCAACTCCAGCTGACCAGTCTGCTGAATCGGGGACAACTCCAGCTGACCAATCTGCTGAATCGGGGACAACTCCAGCTGACCAATCTGCTGAATCGGGGACGACTCTAACGATTTAAAAAGTGATTTTTTCTCATAAAAATGGCATTATTGAAGTCGTACCTTTCAATTTTGCAATTCGATCGATCCATTCGTTAGTTAGTTTGTTTAGTGTCGTTTACTGTCGTAATTTCATATTTGTAACAACTTTATGTTCTATTGATATATAATCTCCGTTAAAAAAAGAAAAAATGTTTCCTTTAGGCAATAATGACTCGCTTGACAGTGGTGCGCTCGTAGAATTAAGTCTGACGTTTTGAAAGTGGCGCGTCAACTTTGTCAATTGCTTTATTACACTGTCGTTTGAAAGACTGGCATCCAATTCAATCTCAATTCATATACCTTCAATTTCGCATTAAGTCTTTTGTGAATGCGATTGCTTCTTCTGTGAGTATTTTCGTGCCTTCAATCAATAAAGAATCATAAAACAGTTTAGTTTAGGGATGTGAACTATGAAGATTAGGTCAAGACAAAGAAACTTTATGAATTTGTGGTGATCCAGCGTAGCTAGCATAGGCTGCTCCTGGGATCCCCTCTTAGTCAGTTAGTGCTTGGGCTGCAGCAGTGGGAGCTGGGCATAGGGCTGTCCCTTCCTCCTCTTCCCTTGTGCAGGCTCAGGTGTGCAGCTGTCGCGGGACAGGGAGAGAAACTCTCTCCCCCTCTCCCCCTGGCGCAGTCTGCAATGGGCTAAAAATAGAAACATTAGTCAGTGGGATATTTCTCCTTTAGTACAGGCTTATTTAGTCAGCGGGAGTGAGAGCATAGCTCTCCGCCCGGGGTAGGATTTCGTGGGGTCTTGGTTGCACTCCTTGCATGCGGCAACATGCAAGCAGTGTACCAGCAGGCCATGCGGAGGCTGCATGATGAGGCAGATGTCTTATGGACATCTCCAAGATCGCTCCTGGCTCCGGGTAGTCCACGGAACTGCCATGGGATCTGCCACGGAACTGCCTCTGAGCTTCCCATTGGCCCTGAGACCCCCGAATTTTAGTATAAATACAGAGTAGGTGAAGGCCCAAAGAGACCATCCTCTCGGAGACCGCCTGCTTGGCTTCGAGCAAAGGCTAGTATTCCTAGATGCTTTTCCTAGACGAACTAGCTTAGGCAGATCGCTAGACGCTTTTCCTAGGGATAACCTGCTAACAAATCTTTGTTGCAGCTGCCATTTGCTCATTAAGATTGCCGCAGGTCTTTGTGTCAGCAGCTCGCCAGACCTTCAACACCGTCTGGACCTGGTCTCGTGGCCTACAACCTACACTGTTGGGCAACATCAACTGACGCACAGTACAGCTTAGGGCGTTTACTGCGACACCAGTTGAGCTACTAAACGATATTTTAGGATCGGCCTGTGACCGTTACTCACATTAATAAATGTTTAACTGACTTGTTTGTCTTATTTATTTTCTACTTATCAGTAGGCCTACCTAGGGGTAACCTGTCGAGGATATCACCTGTAGACCTACAAGGTGGCAGCAACCCAACTACCAATACTCGGTTATTATCTAACTGTACTCAGTGGAGACTAAGAGGGGTTAATTCGGACCATAGTGCTAGACCACTCAGGCCAGCTACCGGCCGTGCTAGATAGCGAGGACAGACAGAGGAAGCAGTAGGCACAGCCATAACACTGGTGGCAGCGGTGGGATAACAAGACCTACCCGACCACCCAGGGAAATCCTTGTTATATCTCAGGCGAAAGCCACGGCATAACACTGGTGGCAGCGGTGGGATCCGGTAAAACGACCACGTCAATCCTTCGTCCACCTACGTCTTAGTCTCACTTAGTAATCATAGCAATGTCTATTGCCAGCAGTCGTGCTTCAATGGCACCACCTGACGATGGTGCTGGAGCAGGAGCTGAGGAACCGGTACTAGGCGAACGTCTTGATCGTCTCGCTGATGCACTGGAGCGCCAGCTTGGTATAGGCCAAGTCAGGCAGCATGTCAAGATGGCTAAATACACGCCATCCCAAGACATCCGCACGTGGATCAAAGCCTTCGATCTTCGCTGCGATACCGAAGACATTCGTGCCTGCCACAGGAAGGCGGAGTTGCTCGCCAACCTTGACGTGCACACGGCGTATGCTTCGGTCCTGCGCCTGAACTTGCCAGACCATCTGGAGTACGAAGAGTTTAAGGAAGCGCTGATTGAGAGATTCTCAAAGAGAGGCGGCTCACAGGAATTCCGAGAAGATTTCCGCTGCCGAACTCAGCGCAAGAACGAGGACATTGACGAGTTTGCAGATGCTCTCCGCGAACTCGGAGAACTCGCTTATCCTTATCTCTTGCCAGCTCAGCTCGAATCAGAACTTGTTGATCAGTTCCTGAAAGGTGTCAGAACTACAATTGAGGCGAGAGAACGGCTGTACTGGGGTCGTCCAGAGACTCTACAGGACGCCAAGTTCGCCTTCAAGCGCATCGAGACAGCGCGTGAGCTTGCTGCCCGCAGCAGTAAAGACGCACCCTGTCGCAGCCTGGTGGGGACAAAGCTACGGTTCCCCGACAGGACGATGAGCTTAAGAATCTAATCAGGCATCAGAATGAGGTTCTGCAGAAGCAGCAGCAGATGCTTGAGCAGCTTCTCAAGCAGACGCCAGCCGCACCTGTCAGAGATAGGCTGCAAGGCATTGTGTGCCACGAGTGCGGCAAACCAGGCCACAAGAGGCCTGACTGTCCTAAGTTCAAGGCTCAGAAGCCGGGAAACGTCCGGGCGGGGGTTGCCAACCAAAACCCTCTCCAGGGCCAACCCCCGAAGTCGCACTAAAGCAGTCTGGAGAGTCTGGCGATACCGTAGACTCTTCCTTTGTAAATAATGTATATAACTCTGGTGCTGATCCTTATGTAACTGCGCTTATTTTCGGCCAACAGGTTCCCTTGCTTCTCGACAGCGGGAGCAGACTGAACCTGATGGGCCTTTCTACTTGGCGATTGTTATCGCGCAGTACTGCACATGCATGCGTAGTTACACCTACTTATTCCGATCGTATTCTAACCTATGATGGTTCTGAATTACAGCTAACCGGTAAGGTTATGCTTGATGTTGTCTTCGGAGATTTCTCAGCTGAAGCTGAATTCTACATTGTAAGCGGCGATCAGGAGAATCTCCTAGGCATTGATTTTATGAGGAAGCACTGTCGGACCTTGGAGTTCCAGACAGGAATGCTTACCCTCACTACTGGTACTTGTGTACCCGTGCGCTATACGCGCCGTGAGCCAACCTCGTGCAGAGTCTATGTTGCCGGAAAACATCAGATTCCTGCTCGAAGTTCTGGCCTCATATCTGTGCAACTGGCACGTGGCAAAGAATCGAATTATGGAGTGCCAGCAGTGGTTGAACCACTCAGATCTGGACTCCGCGCTGGGCTTTCCCAGGTCCGCGCATCTGCAGCATTGGTAACGATGCATGAAGGCAAAGGCTGCATGGAAGTTGTTAATCCTAACAACTTTCCAGTTAATATAGCCAAAGGAGCCTTGGTGGGCCTTGCCACACCGCTCCGGACGCAAGACCTCGAGTACTATCCAGAACTGAAAGCAACACCTGTGCGCAAGTTGCACCTAGACGATAACATCAATTCAGCCAGTGACGATTGGATCAATGAGATAGAGATAGGCGATTCGATCACGGAGGACCAGAAGTCCCAGGTTCGAGAGCTGATCAGAGAGTCGCGTAATGCGTTCTCCACGCACACTCTTGATCACGGTCTGACTCACCTGGTGACCCATCAGATCGTCATGCGAGACGAGACTCCAGTTAGGATCCCAGCTCGCAGGGTTCCCCCGCACCTACAAGATCAGGTCAATCAGCTGCTAGATGAGATGCTAGAGAAGGGCTTGATCAGGCCATCTTATTCAAGCTACAGCTCTCCTATCTTAGTAGTGCCTAAGAAGGACAAATCTGTCCGCATAGTCCATGACTATCGCGAGCTGAATGAGAATGCGAATATCGCCCGTATCCGTTGCCATCTATCCAGGAGACGTTTGCATGTCTCCGTGGATCTCAATGGTTCAGCAGCTTGGATCTTGCTCAAGGGTTCTATCAGATCCCGTTGCGTGAAGAGGATCGTTTTCGCACAGCCTTCTCAGTGATCAATCGAGGTCAGTTTGAGTTCAACGTCTTGCCTATGGGGCTTCGCGATAGCCCTGGAGCCTTCCAGCGATGCATCAATATGCTGCTAGACGGTATCACTAAGTTCGCCTTAGGATACATGGATGACATTGTCATTCATAGTATTGCCTTCGAGGAGCACCTCGAACATCTTCGCGAAATGTTCAGGCGGCTCATTGAAGCCAATCTTAAGCTAAAGCCACGCAAATGCCATCTGTTTAAGACAGAGTTGCACTATCTCGGACATGTAGTCGATAGACGAGGCATTAGGACTAATGAAGACAAGGTACAGCAGATACTAGACTGGCCGCGTCCTCAGACAGTCAAGCAGCTGCAGAGCTTTCTAGGTCTCTGTAACTACTATGCCAAATTCGTCAAGAATTACGCCGAAATTGCTGCCCCGTTGCATCAATTGACTCGGAAGAACCTTGTTGGGTTCAAGGGGCTCTGGACAGAGCAACACTCGAAAGCTTTCGATGAGCTCAAGAAGAAGCTGTGCTCTACTGAGGTCCTCGCGTACCCAGAGTACAACACAGACCCAGACACAGTCTTCGTCCTGGATTGTGATGCCTCCGGTTTCCGAATCGGCGCCTGTTTAGGCCAGCGCCAATCCGATGGTGCGGAGCGGCCTGTTGCCTATTTTAGTCGGAAATTGCGCGAGCCTGAAACGAGGTACAACAACACCAAGCGTGAGCTTTTGGCCGTTGTTGACTCGATGAGGCATTTTCGATATTACTTAATCGGCAAGAGATTTGAGGTTAGAACAGACCACAGGGCTCTTCTTTGGCTCATTCGCCAGACTGAAGCCGAAGGGATCTTGGGTCGTTGGGTCGAACGGCTAAGTGAATTCGACTTTGCTGTCATTCATCGGAAGGGAAGTTTGCACCAGAACGCAGACAGCTTATCAAGAAAGCCGGACGGTCCGGAGTTCGATGACTGTCGTCCTGGAGCACGGACACCCAACCAGACAGAAAATGAGGCCACTGTACCCTCAGCCCTCGATTAGTCGAAGACGCCGACCAAGTAACATCCAGCAGTTCTGCCTCGCAGGAATCTCGTATTGCCGTCGCCGGCTCATCATGTTGTCCCTCAGTGGACCGATGTCCGACACCCGTTATTGCGGCCGTTTCTGCCGACTCAACATGTTGTTCCTCAGTGAACCGTTGTTCGGCTGGAGCGTCCGAGGCTGTCTGCCAGACTGATGCGACATGTTGTCCCTCAGTGGACCGCCGCTCAGAATGGGCAGCCAAGGTTGCTGGTTTAGCTGTGGACTTTGCCCCAGTTGGACGCCACACTACCGCACCTACGGCCATAGAAGCTGTTCGCCCTCGTGTCTCAGGTGACCTGACCGCAGGAATCCGGACCGACGACGCAGCAAGGCCATTATCTGCTTCAATAACGGAATCAGCGAACCGTAGCGTTAGTGAGGATGTTCCTCCACGCTGTCGTGTTCTGCTTAGTGATTTTCTGTCCGAACCTCTGAAGCGAGACCAACTGCTCCTCGAGCAGCAGAAGGACCCGGACATTGAGTTCGTCAGAAATCTTTTAGCGACTAGTTCGCCCAAGCCGTCCTTTGACGCCCGACTACGTCTTAGTAGGGATACGCGCAACCTACTAGGCTACTTTGAGATGTTGCGGCTAGTAGACAACCTGCTCGTCTACGATGAAGACATAGCAGACCGTCCACCGCGCATTGTGCTGCCGAAGAGTCTAGATGACCAGGTGTTCAAAGAGCTCCATGATGCTCCCTTGAGTGGACACCTTGGCGAAACTAAGACCTATCTTCGGGTTAGACAAAGGTTTTGGAGGCCGTCTTTGAGCAAAGCGGTTAAGGCCTACGTGGCCCGATGTCGAGTTGCCTGGAGAGCAAGACTCGCCGTCGCGAAGCCGTGCCCGTGCAGAGCTTCCCAGTCTGTGAAGTATGGGACGGCTACACTGCGACGTTGTCGGCCCAATCTCGCAGCCTTCGCGAGCTGGCCACCGCTATATTCTGACTCTGTGCGATGCTACTTCAAAATACCCTTTTGCGTTCCCTATGCGGAACCAGAAGACCAAGACCGTAGTCAAGATTCTTCAGGAAAGATTGTTTCCGGAGTACGGTGTACCAGCGTGGCTGCACACCGACCAAGGAACGAATTTCACTGGAAAGGACTTTAAGAAGTTTTGTGAGCTGTACGGCATTAGGCACACGACTACAACGCCGTATAATCCTAGTTCGAATGGCCAGGTGGAAAATCTCAACAAGACAATCAAGAGTGTACTCACGTGCTTGCTGGAGAAGAATCACCAAGATTGGGATACCTTCCTCCCAGCATGCATGATCGCTCTGCGATCTAGCGTTCACCCGGTTACAGGGTTTACGCCCTACTTCTTGGTCTTTGGAAGAGAATTCCGGATGCCCATTGATAATGAGCTTCGGGTCCCACCTGAATATCCGGACTTGCCAACGTACGTCCAAGACTTCCAGAAGAGACTAGAGGAAGCTAATCAGTTAGCCCAGGACCGTGTGAAGCTGCATCAAGAACTTCGCGATGAACATTATGAGAATCGCCCGAAGGCCAAGCAGCTCTCACCGGGTGACCTAGTCTTCCTGAACAATCCAGTCTTAGATCAGTCTTGGGAAGCGCAGAAATTTCACAGACCGCGCAAGGCTGTGTATGAAGTAGTAGAGCGCAAAGGAGAAGTTGTCTACAAGATCAGACCTCGCCTCCGGAATCCTAGGGCTCGTCGAGAGGAGTTGGTGGTGCACCGTCGCAATATGCTACCGGTTCCGCAAGCTGACTATCCAGAGCCAGCTGGCCGGGCAGCTGAGCACCGTGCTGGGCCGCCGCGTAAGCCTCGCGTTGCCATAGAAACCACTGCCTCTCAGAATACCGGCGAAGTCGCCGATGACGTTGACGAGCTCGATGACGATAATAACGACTGGGCTCCGCGCTACTTTCTGCGTCCGGCCGCAGCACTAGCAGCGATCCCAGAAGTCGCCGAACCTGAAATGAATAAAAATGGGGTAGCTGTTCATGAGCAACCTGAAACACCTAGGGACATAGAACAGCCCGAAGCGGTGCCCCCGGACCCTCAGCCTGTTGCTGAGCGCCCGCGGAGAGACCGCCGAGCCCCAGATAGACTAATAATGAATCCTAGAGCTAAATCTTATGTTGCTAGGATCAGGGATGCGCTCGCCTCTTCAATAAGGCGCTTCTTTCCGCATTCCAGCACCATCATGAGCGAGGACGAGATGCCTCTAGAGCAGCAGCTCTCTCTGTCAGCTTCGAACGACTCTTTCGAGCCGATCGAGTCATCATCACCGCGTCCCGATGAAGGGCGGGTGAAGACCCAGCCAACGCCAATACCGTCTGGCCCGCCGGTTACAGCGCCCATCGGCATTACCCGCCGTACATTATTGCGAGTCGACACGAACGTCCAGGCTGTGGCCGGGCCTCAAACAGAGCCAACCCCTAGGAAGACGGCCCTGTTGGAGAAGCCCCCGGCCAGAGGCCGGGCAGCGGCAGGACCATCGAGGAGTCGCTCCCGGCAGCGCGCGGCCAACTGGCAGCCCGCTGGACGGCCGACGGCCTTGGAAAGGCTGGGAGGGCGAAGCCGCTCCCCTCCTAGCAAGGTGGCACCGGCCAGCAGTGGCGGGACGGCCTGTAGCAGCCAGTCGCAGCCGGCCAGGGAGCCTATCAAGCAGATGATCGCGGCCATTCTGCTGAAAGCCGCGTATACCGGAGAAGTAACGGCCTGGTCCACACCGCAAACCATTGCACTAAAGGCTATGGCCGAGGATGAGCGGCGCGCCCTCATCAACGAAGCCTTCACGAGAACGCGCTCTTTGCTCATGCCATATCGGCATTACGCCGTGGCGTTGGAGGCCGCAGTACGCAGAGCAGCTCAAGATCTCGGCCGCATGCCGGCCCTATCAGCCGAGGCCCTCGCTCTGCTGAATACGGCGAGGCCGGCCCATTAATGGAGACGCTCGTCTACAGTAGCTCATTGTGGGGCATAAGGCCTCACAGGCGTATTGGCTCAGGCCTTTCAGTATAACTATCAGCTTCTGTGTATTGGCCTATGGCCTTTCTCTAATTGATACCTACATGACTTATTAAATACATTGACTTACCTTACTTGATGAAGAACCTCCTGGTGTCGCTTCTTCTTTTTCAGGTGGGGTGGGTGTGGTGATCCAGCGTAGCTAGCATAGGCTGCTCCTGGGATCCCCTCTTAGTCAGTTAGTGCTTGGGCTGCAGCAGTGGGAGCTGGGCATAGGGCTGTCCCTTCCTCCTCTTCCCTTGTGCAGGCTCAGGTGTGCAGCTGTCGCGGGACAGGGAGAGAAACTCTCTCCCCCTCTCCCCCTGGCGCAGTCTGCAATGGGCTAAAAATAGAAACATTAGTCAGTGGGATATTTCTCCTTTAGTACAGGCTTATTTAGTCAGCGGGAGTGAGAGCATAGCTCTCCGCCCGGGGTAGGATTTCGTGGGGTCTTGGTTGCACTCCTTGCATGCGGCAACATGCAAGCAGTGTACCAGCAGGCCATGCGGAGGCTGCATGATGAGGCAGATGTCTTATGGACATCTCCAAGATCGCTCCTGGCTCCGGGTAGTCCACGGAACTGCCATGGGATCTGCCACGGAACTGCCTCTGAGCTTCCCATTGGCCCTGAGACCCCCGAATTTTAGTATAAATACAGAGTAGGTGAAGGCCCAAAGAGACCATCCTCTCGGAGACCGCCTGCTTGGCTTCGAGCAAAGGCTAGTATTCCTAGATGCTTTTCCTAGACGAACTAGCTTAGGCAGATCGCTAGACGCTTTTCCTAGGGATAACCTGCTAACAAATCTTTGTTGCAGCTGCCATTTGCTCATTAAGATTGCCGCAGGTCTTTGTGTCAGCAGCTCGCCAGACCTTCAACACCGTCTGGACCTGGTCTCGTGGCCTACAACCTACACTGTTGGGCAACATCAACTGACGCACAGTACAGCTTAGGGCGTTTACTGCGACACCAGTTGAGCTACTAAACGATATTTTAGGATCGGCCTGTGACCGTTACTCACATTAATAAATGTTTAACTGACTTGTTTGTCTTATTTATTTTCTACTTATCAGTAGGCCTACCTAGGGGTAACCTGTCGAGGATATCACCTGTAGACCTACAAGGTGGCAGCAACCCAACTACCAATACTCGGTTATTATCTAACTGTACTCAGTGGAGACTAAGAGGGGTTAATTCGGACCATAGTGCTAGACCACTCAGGCCAGCTACCGGCCGTGCTAGATAGCGAGGACAGACAGAGGAAGCAGTAGGCACAGCCATAACACTGGTGGCAGCGGTGGGATAACAAGACCTACCCGACCACCCAGGGAAATCCTTGTTATATCTCAGGCGAAAGCCACGGCATAACAAATTCTATGATCCAAGTCGTGACAACGGCGGTGAGGTGGGGGCACGGGTAAGGGACCAGAAAAGACTGGCCTTGGCCGTAGGCGATTGGCCAACTCGTTGCCCCTCTGCTTCCAGGTCTGAGATCAACTTTGACCTTTAATTACTCGACTATTCACCCACCCACAAGCTGTGCATGGTGTCTAATAGAAGATCGAAAAAGCTGACGCGAAAAGCGAAAGGAGTAATTCGACCAGCTGACAGTTAAAATTAGCTTTTTGGGTTTTTTTGCGATACCACAGACTGGGATCGATCACAGCGCGCCCAGACCCAAACCTCCACTGCACGCCTCCTGGAAATGTGCCGTTGCTTGGTTGCTTGAGTCAATATGGCTCATCTGGGCTGAATCCTTTACATGGGACCTCATATATGATCACCAAAGCCGGGCTCGCTATTTGTTCGGCACCCAGAACTGAATGGTGCCGCTTTTACTTTGTCCCACAGTTAAGTCGTCGCCTTAGCAAGAGGAACACAGACCGCCAGCTCAAAGTCGTTTGGTCAACTTGGCGAGCGAACACGGGACTTAGCTGCTGAGCGCTCTCGAATTTGCGCACTTGTTTACATGTATATTGCATCGATATTATAGCATACGCAATCTATACTAATCGATAAAATCAATCTGATCCATAGCAATGCCAATAAGTGCTGATTAAAACCCTGAGTATTACTTGACATAATTTTTATTGACATAACTCTTGACATAAAACTTGACATAACAAATGTAATATATGAAAAATGTTCGGGTTAGTACGCATTTGCATGCTGTACATTGAAATTTTGGAGCGTATTAGGCAAAATCCACTCTTTCTAAAATTGCCGTACTAAAGGGATATTTACAAAATTATTAGGCATGGGCGCGCACGAATACTTAAAATTAACAAGAACTTAGTACGATTAAACTCCGTTGCAGATTAAGCAGTAAAACAATGTCATGTTTTTGCTTTACATACTATTATAAAAAAGTATAATTATAATTAATGAAGTAAAAGTTTTTCTAAACTACCAGTATTACATGATAAGTAATGTAGCAACAATATTTTCTATTTTTAGATACGAAGCATAACCTTATCTCGCAATCGTTTAAAATAGTCTCAGTTAATAAATTATCGCTTTTGCCAGTCTCAGCATTTTTTCGCTTTCCTTCAAGGTACTGTTGTTTACTCTAACATTTTAAAGAATTTTAATGATAATCTTTCTCATACGATTTTTGACTCACTACTGTATGCATGTATATGTTGTGCTATATAAATTTGTATAATAATTTTCATTTAAAGCACTTATTTTTCTAATAGACTAATAGTAATACCTTTTTATGAAGAATGTTTTAACTTGAGAAAAAAGTTGAAAGAATATCCTTTTATTTGCAATTTACATTTACATTTACAAATTTCTAAGTGGACCAAACT
This sequence comes from Macrostomum lignano, assembly GCA_002269645.1. Taxonomy (NCBI): domain Eukaryota; kingdom Metazoa; phylum Platyhelminthes; family Macrostomidae; genus Macrostomum; species Macrostomum lignano. The sequence goes on from NIVC01003533.1 coordinate 34,328, forward strand.
CTGATAAATAATGGCTAATTCTTTTATAACAATGTAATATTTATTAAATATTTTTGTTCTTAACATTTATTGCTTAGTTTTTATATAAAATACAAAATATAGTTGAATTAAAAGTTTTTTAAAACAAGGTTGTTCACCTTATCACCTAAGTGATCTTGTTGTAGTATCAATATGGTCATTGATTTTTTAAAAGATAATATTATTGTAAGTCTTTAATATTTAAATATTTAAATTAAAATAGTCTAAATATATATCTTTAATATATATAGATAGATATACATATATATTATCCTTTTTAGCAAAGAGGATATAGAATAGCATATACCCTATCTATATATGTATCAATTTACATTTAATATTGAACATTTATTGACATTATTATTGTATATGCTTCAAAATAACAAAATCAGTTGTTTTTTCAATTTTTATAAAATTGAAAAATATATTTTAGTTGTAATTTCTTTTTTATTAAATATATTCTTTCTTTGCAATGTACTACTTATAAACATGTAAACATAAATTTTGTTTGTTCTTCCATTTTATAATGCAATTGTTATAAACTTTCATGCACTATTGTTTTGACTTAAACTAATTTAGCAACACCAGAAACTGCCTGCTGTAATCCCTAGTGACAGACTTTCTTCAGTCCTGGGGCTGCTGCAAAAGCCTTGAGCTGATTGCCTCAAAGCTTCAACATGGCTACTGATCTGATGCATTCGCCCCTGTTCAGTAACATGTAAGGTTTTGAGTTGCATTTTCTGTTGTTCTGTGAGGTTTTCGTGTAATGAGGAGATCAGTAGACTATAGATATTTAATAGTTTTTATATATATAACCATTTGTCTTTAGACAATTGGTCAGAAACATTGCTTGTATCTGAAATGCTGTAGAATCAGAACTATATAGCTCAATTATTCAAGTGCTTCAAGTCATACTGAAAGATTAATTGGGTGCTTCAGGGTTGATCGCATGCTTCAAGCTTGATTGGATGCTTCAGGCTATGCTTCAGGCTTGATTGGGTGCTTTAGGCTATGCTTCAGGCTTGATCGGATGCTTCAGGCTAATGCTTCAGGCTTAATCGGATGCTTCAGGCTATGCTTCAGGCTTGATTGGGTGCTTCAGGCTATGCTTCAGGCTTGATTGGGTGCTTTAGGCTATGCTTCAGGCTTGATCGGATGCTTCAGGCTAATGCTTCAGGCTTGATCGGATGCTTCAGGCTATGCTTCAGGCTTGATTGAGTGCTTTAGGCTATGCATCAGGCTTGATTGGGTGCTTTAGGCTATGCTTCAGGCTTGATCGGATGCTTCAGGCTATGCTTCAGGCTTGATCGGATGCATTAGGCTATGCTTCAGGCTTGATCGGATGCTTCAGGCCAATGCTTCAGGCTATGCTTCAGGCTTGATCGGATGCTTCAGGCTATGCTTCAGGCTTGATCGGATGCTTCAGGCTATGCTAAAAGCTTGATCAGGTGCTTGAAACCACGTCGTACAAGATTCCCATTATGTGTATACCTATAGTCGTCTTCAATTGCGTACACTTTCGGTACAGTTTCGGTCAACTTTAAAGGTTAAGCTTAAGACAGAGAAATGGGAATTAGTGTTGCATTAATTAAGTAATTTTTGTAAAAATTTCCTTCAGCCTAACCGCATGATCTGGTTTTATAGCACAGTCGAGTGGTTTGTTATAATCTAAATAAGCTTAACTTCATATTTTGCGAAGCACGACTCGAAATACACATTGGCTTTTTAATTGAACAAAAACGGAGTAATAAAAGCCGGGAGCCTGCACATTGGTTTCGCATATTGACCAAATGGAGTCCCTCTCCCCACTGGTCAGTTATAGAATCCGGTAACAGTGATTAGCAGCATCAGTTTGACTAAATTGTGGAGAGGAGTGGCGTGGGGATGAGATGACTAGATGAGAAGAGAAGAGAAAAGGGGAGCAGAGATAAGAAAAAATGAGAGGAGTGGAGGGAAGAGGAGTGGAGAGGAAAGAAGTGGAGAGGAAAGAAGTGGAGAGGAAAGGAGTGGAGAGGTGAGGAGTGGAGAGGAAAGAAGTGGAGAGGAAAGAAGTGGAGAGGAGAGGAGCAAGGCAGAGATAAGAAAAGATTATAGGAGAGGATAGGGTTGAGAAGAGAGGAGAAGAAAGGAAAAAAGGAGAAGAGATAGATGAAAGGAGATAAGAAAAGAGGAGAGGAGGAGATGAGAAAAGAGAAGATAAAAACGCAAGGACCATGGAATTGCGCTGACGCAAGCAGTGTAAGTGACATAAATAGGCGCATGCTGCATGGACTTGAGGGGACTCAACTAGATTGCAATAATGGCTTGCTAAAATTGCAAAAAGTTGAAGGCCGAATGGGGCAGGCTGTTTACCGCTGAGTTAAGGCTAAGAGTACGAATATGCGTCTCATGAAACTGAAATGAGCAAAGCGAATGAGGATAGCACGGTGTGCACTATAATGCAGTGAAGATGTTGTCAGTTTTTACTGGCAATGAACTCAATTTATGTAAATTAATTCTACTTGTTAGTGCTTACGCATATTCTTTTTTCTTACATCTGCTGGCGAGCGGCAGTCACTCTTTAAAATGTTTATTTCTCAAAGCTTGCGTGCGCGCGAGTTTACTCTCAGCTAGCTAGCTACTTCTGTGTCCAATGTGCGCGCGCAAATGCATTTCTAAACTACCTGCCTGTCTGCGCATTGCACGGGGTCTGTCCAGCACGTTTTCACTGCTAGCGCGCGGCTGGAATGAGAGGCAGGGGGAGGGGACGAAAGGCGAACGCGTGCGGGCGGGTGGGCAGGCAGACTCGACCGCGGTTTTTACCTGGAAATTAATCGTTTCGCTTTGTTAAGTACCCTCAAATAGTCGGGTTCTGATAATCCAATTGGCTCTGATAATCCAATTGGCTCTGATAATCCCATAGGGTTTGATAATCCCACAGGATTTGATAATCCCACAGGATTTGATAATCCCACAGGGTTTGATAAACCCACAGGATTTGATAATCCCACAGGATTTGATAATCCCACAGGATTTGATAATCCCAAAGGGTTTGATAATCCCACAGGATTTGATAATCCAATAGGCATTGATAATCCAATAGGCACTGATAATCCAATAGGCATTGATAATCCAATAGGCACTGATAATACAATAGGCATTGATAATCCAATAGGCACTGATAATACAATAGGCATTGATAATCCAATAGGCACTGATAATACAATAGGCATTGATAATCCAATAGGCATTGATAATCCAATAGGCACTGATAATACAATAGGCATTGATAATCCAATAGGCACTGATAATACAATAGGCATTGATAATCCAATAGGCACTGATAATACAATAGGCATTGATAATCCAATAGGCACTGATAATCCAATAGGCATTGATAATCCAATAGGCACTGATAATACAATAGGCATTGATAATCCAATAGGCACTGATAATCCAATAGGCATTGATAATCCATCAGGCATTGATAATCCAACAGCCTCTTATAATCTGGCCACTCTAATAATCCGAAATAATGATCTGGAATTTTGTTCAATAAGTTTGACTGAAATTGTCAAATAAATATAGCAAGGAGGCGACCTATTATTTCGGGTAGAAGGCTGGGGTAACTATTAATCTAGAGCCTCGTCAGCTACTTAGCCATCATAGCAAGAGAGAATGACCGCAGTGAAACAAATCAATACCGCAGGGACTCGGATAGCGACGGCTTCAGCGGCGGTGGCGGCGACGACTCGCGCGACTCTGACTCAGACGGAGGCAGCGGAGGCGGCAGCCGCGTCAACGGCGGATTCGGCGGAGTCGGCGGCTCGGAGGACCCGGTCAGCGGCAGCATCAGCGCCTGGGTGGGCCTGACGGCCACCCCGCCAAACTACAGCGGTGGCGTCAACGATGAGAACGAAGTTCGAAAGTGTTTGAACTATTTTAAGAAGATCCGCCAACAGGTTGGCAGCTTCGACAAAGCGCCGCTGAAGCCGCTGGACCAGGAGGCTGAGAAACGGCCGGCAGCTGCTAGCAGCTTGCAAGACCGGCGCAAAGCGATTATCTCGTCAATTTTTGACGTAGACCCGGCCAGCCAGTCGATTCTTGGAAAGCGTCGCCGTTCCGACACTCCGCCGCCGCCTAATCCGACGTCAGAGTCCAACAAAACGCGAGTCGTTGCAGTCGCACACGCTGGCGGACTGAACCTGCGGGTGCCGCTGGCTTTGCTTCCCATCGGTAACAGCCGGCACTCCAAACATCAGAGGCGCTCGCTTCGACGTCGGGACCTCGGTGTCCAGACTGAGGAGACTCAACAGCAGCAGCCGCAGCCTCAGCAGCCGCAGCAGCAGCCAGCCAGCAGGCCGACAGCCGCGGTGCCGCCGGTTCCAGCAGCAGCAGCCACGGAGGCCGCCCAGCTGCAGCAGCTGTCCGCGCTGACCGATCGCGCCCAGGCCAGTCGAGCGGCCGCACTGGAGCGGCAGTGGCGCTCGGCGCCGCTGGAGACCCTGCTGCGGCGGGCCAAGTCGCACAAGCAGCAACTGGAGGCGGCTATAAAATCTGCCCAGCCGGATTCCGCTAAGCGGCACTTCCTGCACGCCGGTCTGCTTTTTCTAGCCGGCTGCTGGGCCGACGACGAGCGCAGGCGGGCCAGCGCCGCTGCCGGAGACTCCGCGTTGGCTGCCGCTGCGGCCCCGACGCGCCAGACCTACCGGGAGATCGCCACCTTTGTGCGGCAGTTCGCGCGCCAGCTGATGCGCCAGAGCAGCAACGGCGGCGGCAACGGGCGAAAGCCGACGGCTAAGGATAGTCTGGCCGAGCTGAGCATGCTCATGCTGCTGTCCGTGGTGGAATACAGGCAGTACTACTGCTACAGGTGATTGCTCCGGGCTGGGGCTGCTGTTACTGGGTCACTTTCCTCCATGCAGATCCTCAGCTGCAGCCTCTTGAGATCCTCAGTTGCTGTGCCAGCCTCCCAGATCCTCAGTTCTTCCCCAGATCCTCAGTTGTTTAGCCAGCCTCCCAGATCCTCAGTTGTTTAGCCAGCCTCCCAGATCCTCGGTTGTTTAGCCAGCCTCCCAGATCCTCAGTTGGACCACAATGTTCATTTGCATTATGGTCGTATTTCTGGGAGATCATTAGCACTGACTGCACACAGATAAAAATAGGCATGATATAAATGAGCTTGTTTTTTTAGCTCAAAAGTCCGTTTGGGTTTATTATTATTATCTGTTGCCATGCTGCTGCAGTCATGCGGCCTTCCCCCCATTCCGCTGCCTTCGCATTCCAGTCTAACTTAAACAAGTTGTTTTTCCAGCTATTCCACTAAACTGTACTTTTAACTTTCTCCGTCTCCCCCGTTGGCCTGGAATATGTACTGTACCAGTTAGTTTCCATCCTAATACTGGATGCGCATTCTGTCTTGGCTTTAACAGAATTTGCGTTCTATTCACAGGTAAGTTGACAGCTGTAGTGGCCCCGTTGGGTTGGGGTGGAGCATTCATGGCTGATTCAATAAGAGTACAAAAATATAAATAATTCAGTTACAGTAAAATTCACCAGCCACATCCGGTTCTGTATTTGTAGCGATGATCCACAGCCTATTTATTGCGTAAATTTTTTTGCTAAACAGCTTGCTTACCCTCTTCTCTGCCTTATCTATCTTGTGTCGTATGGCAGTTGGTAATATTTAAGCCTTGCTTACATTTAGAATATATGCGTTCCAGTGTGGAGCGCACTGCAGAAAGTTGTCCGTAAAAATGACTTACTGCGTGCTGTTGCACACTCTAGCTTGCAAATATTCTGTAAAAAATTCAGTTTTAGGTCCATTTTTTTCATTTCTAGTCGAATTTGGTTGCCAAGCCGAGCCTCTGCCTCCTTTCAGGTGTAGCAATTTTCGGTCTCGGATAAAAACAAGTTCAATATTATTCCAGTTCTAAGAACCATATTTTTCCCTGTCCTCCCCACCCTCCTCCAGACAGGAGCTGGCCAATCACAGAGCAGCAGTGATATAGATTGACTCTGTCACTCCCCACCCTCCTCCAGACAGGAGCTGGCCAATCACAGAGCAGCAGTGATATAGATTGACTCTGCCACTCCCCACCCTCCTCCAGACAGGAGCTGGCCAATCACAGAGCAGCAGTGATATAGATTGACTCTGCCACTCCCCACCCTCCTCCAGACAGGAGCTGGCCAATCACAGAGCAGCAGTGATATAGATTGACTCTGTCACTCCCCACCCTCCTCCAGACAGGAGCTGGCCAATCACAGAGCAGCAGTGATATAGATTGACTCTGTCACTCCCCACCCTCCTCCAGACAGGAGCTGGCCAATCACAGCGCAGCCATGAAGAATGGCAATCTAGCCGCTGAGCAGCGGGAGCAGTTCTTGGGCCACCTGTTACACCTGTACCACGCCACGGAGACCTGGGCACACATGATGCGCAATCGAGACAAGCTTCTCGCGGAGTCTCCAGATTTGGTCCGACTTGAAGAGGAAGCCGTCCGGCTGAGCGGCTTCCGGCCGGCAGGTCCATCCGACCGGTTGAGCCACCTGTTGGCCTACCTGCAGGCTGCGGCCGACGTGCTGGGTTCCAGCAGTGCAGCTGTCGGGGCTACCTGAAGCGACTTTAGAAGCTTAAAATTTGTCTATGGCAGAACCTATTTTGCGTCGTTGAAGGAATTCCTACAAAAGCTGCGCATAATTGAAGAGAATTCACAGAGAATTTTATGAGTATGTTCTAAAATTGCTATAGAGAGTGCCTGTTGTGAATGTCTATGGCCAAAAGACTGTCTGATGGTAAATCTTCACTTATACTCCTGGCTAATTACAGCACTAATAGTGTGTGGCTTTCTAACGTTATTTTGTGGATTCTGAAGCGCTAAATGTTTAATAGAGTACTGCCATAGATATTTCTTTATCTGGCTCCTTGGCTGGTAATTCTTGAACTCGGCTAACAGAAAACAGTAAGTGGAACAAGAGATAGCAAATTTGAGAATATCAAGCCCTGATAACAGATATTTCACCAGTGTACGAACATGAGCGTTTGACACATTTACGCGTGCATTGCATAGGGCATGTTACTCATTAGCCTGAGTTATTGCACTGGACCCTTAATATAAACATATATCAACCCAGAGTGAATTGTACCTTATATATATTTCTACTTTTAATTACTTGATGAAATATTCAACTTCCGTCTTTCAAACAACAATTTTTACATAATAAATATATCGGCAAAGAAATTGCCTGTTGATTGTTGATTTTAGAATTTAATCGATGGAATCCTTAAAAGATTGTAATTAAAAATTCTGTCCTTAGTGTCTAGCATTAGAGTTTATACCGCAATGCCTCTCATAGATGTAAATCATGCCGATGTATTTCACTGAGTCTATAGGCCCGCCAATACTAGCCTGCTTAGATACAATAACACTGAAATTTTGACGCTGTTTTGCATTGACACAAAAATTATTCAATTTTTATTATTTGCAACTGTGAAAGCCGCCTCTGCTACTGAGATATGATTAATATTTCTGCGTCTTGCGTGCTAAATCAATAGTATATGTATATTAACCTGTTACTGCGACAATTCCCTGTGCTATAACACTGCTTTATAGAATTTATTGGCTAAACTAAACCCGCTGCATCTTTGATGGGACTTTAGTTCTTTCTGCTACTTGGGGATCGGCGGCTTCGTGTACACAGTGACAGCCAGTGTACACAATGACAGCTGGGATTGGTGTACACAGTGACAGCTGGGGTTGGTGTACACAGTGTCAGCTGGGGTAGGTGTACACAGTGACAGCTGGGGTTGGTGTACACAGTGTCAGCTGGGGTTGGTGTACACAGTGACAGCTGGGGTTGGTGTACACAGTGTCAGCTGGGGTAGGTGTACACAGTGACAGCTGGGGTTGGTGTACACAGTGTCAGCTGGGGTTGGTGTACACAGTGACAGCTGGGGTTGGTGTACAGTGACAGCCAGTGTACACACTGACAGCTAGGGTTGGTGTACACAGTGACAGCTGGGGTTGGTGTACACACTGACAGCTGGTGTTGGTGTACACACTGACAGCTGGGGTTGGTGTACACAGTGACAGCTGGGATTGGTGTACACAGTGACAGCTGGGATTGGTGTACACACTGACAGCTGGGGTTGGTGTACACACTGACAGCTGGGGTTGGTGTACAGTGACAGCCAGTGTACACACTGACAGCTGGGGTTGGTGTACACAGTGACAGCTGGGGTTGGTGTACAGTGACAGCCAGTGTACACACTGACAGCTAGGGTTGGTGTACACAGTGACAGCTGGGGTTGGTGTACACACTGACAGCTGGGGTTGGTGTACACACTGACAGCTGGTGTTGGTGTACACACTGACAGCTGGGGTTGGTGTACACACTGACAGCTGGTGTTGGTGTACACACTGACAGCTGGGGCTGTTGTACACACTGACAGCTGGGGTTGGTGTACACACAGTGACAGCTCGGGTTGGTGTACACAGTGACCGGTAAAATAGTACACACGTTACACTGATTCCGTTCATTGGTCTCACATCGTGACTAAACATTATGAAAATTACAGCAGCCGACTTACTGCTTTCCCACGCCTGTTTCCGCACCTAAGTCAAGATTGGGAAGAACAAAGTGCAAGCAAAATTATACTGGTAGAAAGTCTTCATTAAAAGCTTCACTAAGTCATTGAATAGAGAAAGCAGAGACAAGGCAATGTATTTATTTATAGAACAAACGCAAGCAATTAATGCAAATAGTTTAGACGGTAGTAGTGCCAAATCCGCTACTGTGAGTAGAGAAGAAGGATGTTTTACAGATAGAAAAACATGCAGCATTAGCTAGGAGTTTTCAACTAAAGCGGATACTACGGTGGCAATAAGGCTAGCAGCGCAGTACACCTGGCCAGTACAATCTCATTATTGCAATAGCAGGTGCGGCCAAGGTAGGGCGGCCTAATAGTGAGACTGTCGCCTAGAGTCAGGCTGAGCGAGTCCTCGCCACCCACGGCCAAGTCGATGCGGTGCTTGGCAAACCAGGCCCGCACCTGGTCGCGGCGTTGGATTGTCGCCGATCCCACAGCGGAGTCGTCGAGTTCTTCGCCGTCGGCGCCGCACCCGACAGCCAGCTTGTCGATGTCGATCCGCTGCTGCTCAGTTGCCGGCTGAGCGCCCGGCACCGGACAGACTTCGACAGTGGCTCCAGCCAGTAGGAAGTGCACTTGCCGGTCATCCAGGTCAACCAGCACCCGGGTCCGGCTGACCGGGTCCACCGTGTACAGCCAACCCGTGAACTGGCGACCGTCGGCGCAGGACACTCGTTGAAGCTGGTACAGCTGCGACATGAAGCTGGCGCATTCAGCACTGCTGGCTTCTTCACAGGGACCGGTGTAGACACATGGGGCACCGGTACTGGCACCGGTATTAGCACCGGAAACAGATTCACTCATTAGGCTCATGCCACTGCCGCAGGCGGGCCAGCAAGTCGCTCTTCTCCTTGTGCTTGTGCACCAGACAGTCCAGCAGACTCCGCTGCGTCTCAGAGTCCAGGTCGATACCCTCGGCCTGCTCAATCTGCTGTCTGGCTGTCTCGAGTTTTTGCCGAAGCTCCTGGATTTTTCCCGTAGTGCCGGGCGAATCGCTGGCGTAGTGAATGAATATGTCGCGAATCAGCGGCCCGAATACCAGATCCACCTGCTGGATGGGGGCTGAGGCGGCTTCCTGATGCTGGCGGTGCTGCTGCTGCGGTTGCTGCTGGTGATGCATGAGACGCTACTGGGACTCAGGACTGCTGCCTAGTGGTTCATGAGTTCCGGTGCGTGACAAATATTATGCCTAATAATTGCAGCATTAGGTGGCAGGATTACAATTAAAGGCTTACTTGAATAACACCTTAACTGAAGGCCTGAGAGTGGCCCAGCATCTGAGGATCTGAGAGGCTGGCCCAGCAACTGAGGATCTGGGAGGCTGGCCAAGCAACTGGGGATCTGGGAGACTGGTCCAGCAACCGGGGATCTGGGAGGCTGGCCCAGCAACTGGGGATCTGGGAGGCTGGCCCAGCAACTGGGGATCTGGGAGGCTGGCCTAGCAACTGGGGATCTGGGAGGCTGGCCCAGCAATTGAGAATCTGGGAGGCTGGCCCAGCAACTGGGGATCTGGGAGGGTGAAGGAAGACCTAGCAACTGGGGATCTGGGAGGGTGAAGGAAGGCCCAGCAGCTGAGGATCTGGGAGGGTGAAGGAAGACCCAGCAACTGAGGATCTGGGAGGGTGAAGGAAGACCTAGCAACTGAGGATCTGGGAGGGTGAAGGAAGACCCAGCAACTGAGGATCTGGAAGGGTGAAGGAAGACCTAGCAACTGGGGATCTGGGAGGGTGAAGGAAGGCCCAGCAGCTGAGGATCTGGGAGGGTGAAGGAAGACCTAGCAACTAAGGATCTGGGAGGCTGGTCAAGCAACTGACAGTCTGGGAGTTTTTGAAAACAGCTAACGCAAATGAAACAATAGACACATTAAACAAGGCGACATTATCAGGCCATTAAATACAGTAAATATATTTAAACGCAACGAGCTGATCTCCAAGAGAACTGTTGGACACAAGCGGGTAAGCAAAACAACAATGTACAGGCAGATAGGTGAATGAACACATCGACTTTCGCATTGTAACGAGTATACCGTGGACAGGGACTAAATATAGTAAAGATAAAATAGACAAATTGTCTCGCCTAATACAGATAGTAAATATACTCACTACACTAATTGAGTAGTAGAAATAATGCTAAATATATTACTAAAAGTAACCGCATGAGAATACAGAAACAAATAGTGTATGGTCCCCCCCTTTATTTTCTGTTAGTTAATAAAGATTCAATTGTGTACTGCACGGCTACTTAAGCCTAAGGAGCAATGCTTTCAATAGAAGGCATAAAAAGTACATCGCGTCCTGTTGAACAAAAGAAATGCATCACACTAGAAAATACGCTAAGGGTAGATAAGGACAAAATATCTACGAGTACCAACGTGTTATTAACTGCAATAAAAACTCACTCATTTATAATAATTTCTTTCATCCAGGATTATACAACTTAGAGCCTAAGATACTGATATACTGTATCCCGCTTTGATATAGAACTACTAAATACAACATGGATATTTAGCGATTTTGATTCTTAGTTAAGAGATTAGGATTCTTAGTTTAGAGATTTGGATTCTTAGTTTAGCGATTTGGATTCTTAGTTTAGAGATTTGGATTCTTAGTTTAGCGATTTGGATTCTTAGTTTAGAGATTTGGATTCATAGTTTAGAGATTAGGATTCTTAGTTTAGAGATTAGGATTCTTAGTTTAGAGATTTGGATTCTTAGTTTAGCGATTTGGATTCTTAGTTTAGAGATTTGGATTCTTAGTTTAGCGATTTGGATTCTTAGTTTAGAGATTTGGATTCATAGTTTAGAGATTAGGATTCTTAGTTTAGAGATTGGGATTCTTAGTTTAGCGATTCGGATTCTTAGTTTAGAGATTAGGATTCTTAAGTTTGAGATTTGGATTCTTAGTTTAGCGATTCGGATTCTTAGTTTAGAGATTAGGATTCTTAGTTTAGAGATTAGGATTCTTAGTTAAGAGATTAGGATTCATAGTTTAGAGATTTGGATTCTTAGTTTAGAGATTTATATTCATAGTTTAGCGATTCGGATTCTTAGTTCAGCGATTAGGATTCTTAGTTTAGAGATTAGGATTCTTAGTTTAGAGATTGGGATTCTTAGTTTAGAGATTAGGATTCTTAGTTTAGAGATTTGGATTCTTAGTTTAGCCATTCGGATTCTTAGTTTAGAGATTAGGATTCTTAGTTTAGAGATTAGGATTCTTAGTTTAGAGATTGGGATTCTTAGTTTAGAGATTAGGATTCTTAGTTTAGAGATTTGGATTCTTAGTTTAGAGATTTGGATTCTTAGTTTAGAGATTAGGATTCTTAGTTTAGCGATTAGGATTCTTAGTTTAGAGATTAGGATTCTTAGTTTAGAGATTAGGATTCTTAGTTTAGAGATTAGGATTCTTAGTTAAGAGATTAGGATTCTTAGTTTAGAGATTAGGATTCTTAGTTTAGAGATTAGGATTCTTAGTTTAGAGATTAGGATTCTTAGTTTAGAGATTAGGATTCTTAGCTCAGCGATTAGGATTCTTAGTTTAGAGATAAGGATTCTTAGTTTAGAGATTGGGATTCTTAGTTTAGAGATTGGGATTCTTAGTTTAGAGATTAGGATTCTTAGTTTAGAGATTAGGATTCTTAGTTTAGCGATTAGGATTCTTAGTTTAGAGATTAGGATTCTTAGTTCAGCGATTAGGATTCTTAGTTTAGAGATTAGGATTCTTAGTTCAGCGATTAGGATTCTTAGTTTAGAGATTAGGATTCTTAGTTTAGCGATTAGGATTCTTAGTTTAGAGATTAGGATTCTTAGTTTAGAGATTTGGATTCTTAGTTTAGAGATTTGGATTCATAGTTTAGAGATTAGGATTCTTAAGTTTGAGATTTGGATTCTTAGTTCAGCGATTCGGATTCTTAGTTCAGCGATTAGGATTCTTAGTTTAGAGATTAGGATTCTTAGTTTAGAGATTAGGATTCTTAGTTAAGAGATTAGGATTCATAGTTTAGAGATTTGGATTCTTAGTTTAGAGACTTGGATTCTTAGTTTAGCGATTCGGATTCTTAGTTTAGAGATTTGGATTCTTAGTTTAGCGATTCGGATTCTTAGTTCAGCGATTAGGATTCTTAGTTTAGAGATTAGGATTCTTAGTTTAGAGATTAGGATTCTTAGTTTAGAGATTAGGATTCTTAGTTTAGAGATTAGGATTCTTAGTTAAGAGATTAGGATTCATAGTTTAGAGATTTGGATTCTTAGCTTAGAGATTTGGATTCATAGTTTAGAGATTAGGATTCTTAAGTTTGAGACTTGGATTCTTAGTTTAGCGATTCGGATTCTTAGTTCAGCGATTAGGATTCTTAGTTTAGCGATTAGGATTCTTAGTTTAGCGATTAGGATTCTTAGTTTAGAGATTAGGATTCTTAGTTCAGCGATTAGGATTCTTAGTTTAGCGATTGGGATTCTTAGTTTAGAGATTTGGGCTCTTAGTTTAGAGATTTGGATTCTTAGTTTAGCGATTCGGATTCTTAGTTCAGCGATTAGGATTCTTAGTTTAGAGATTAGGATTCTTAGTTAAGAGATTAGGATTCATAGTTTAGAGATTTGGATTCTTAGTTTAGAGATTTGGATTCTTAGTTTAGCGATTCGGATTCTTAGTTTAGAGATTTGGATTCTTAGTTTAGCGATTCGGATTCTTAGTTTAGAGATTAGGATTCTTAGTTTAGAGATTAGGATTCTTAGTTAAGAGATTAGGATTCATAGTTTAGAGATTTGGATTCTTAGTTTAGCGATTCGGATTCTTAGTTTAGAGATTAGGATTCTTAGTTTAGAGATTAGGATTCTTAGTTAAGAGATTAGGATTCATAGTTTAGAGATTTGGATTCTTAGTTTAGAGATTTGGATTCATAATTTAGAGATTAGGATTCTTAAGTTTGAGACTTGGATTCTTAGTTTAGCGATTCGGATTCTTAGTTCAGCGATTAGGATTCTTAGTTTAGCGATTAGGATTCTTAGTTTAGCGATTAGGATTCTTAGTTTAGAGATTAGGATTCTTAGTTCAGCGATTAGGATTCTTAGTTTAGCGATTGGGATTCTTAGTTTAGAGATTTGGGCTCTTAGTTTAGAGATTTGGATTCTTAGTTTAGCGATTCGGATTCTTAGTTCAGCGATTAGGATTCTTAGTTTAGAGATTAGGATTCTTAGTTTAGAGATTGGGATTCTTAGTTTAGAGATTAGGATTCTTAGTTTAGAGATTAGGATTCTTAGTTCAGCGATTAGGATTCTTAGTTTAGCGATTAGGATTCTTAGTTTAGAGATTTGGGCTCTTAGTTTAGCGATTAGGATTCTTAGTTCAGCGATTAGGGTTCTTAGTTCAGTGATTAGGGTTCTTAGTGTAGCGATTATATATACGAGCTATTTATTCTTAAGCTCTTGTTAGCCAGTCAATTAGCCGCATGCAGCTGCACCACAGACCGGTGGCCAAAGGGGCTGGCGTACAAGATGCCCACCTGCCTATAGACGTGTTTAGTAATGCCAGCATCTACCAGATAGGTGGAGCCATAGCCAGCGTCAACGGGCACCGGTAGGCAGTACTGCAGATTAATTTTGCACTCCAACCTAGCCGGATTTCGTTGCTGAGGACACACGCCAACAACCGGAGCCCTGTTGGAGCGGCACCACAGGGCCAGGGTGTGCTCCGGGCTGTCCGGCTCGCTAGTGGCCAGAACTATGTAGTCTAGCAGCCAGGGCAGGTCGCGGCAGCTGTGCACCACTGGACAGCCGGTGGTGCGGAACAGCTGTACTTCCTGGGCCAGCTCACTTGAGGCCGCCAGTTCGCGTTCGCTGCAGTACACGTGCACTCGAACCTCTTTATTAGCCAGGTGACGAGCCATTGATAATCCCATTAGGCCGCGCCTGCCTGGCCCCACTAGCACGGCCACCTGCGGCAGCTGGTGCTGATTGCCCGGCTGCAGCCGGCTGGCCCCGCCCATCTGCTGCACCTGGATTGGGTGCCAGGTTGGAAGTCAAGGTCAACTGAGGTCAGATACACAGAGCCTTAATATCAATGCTCAAAGAGTCTAAATGTTATAAACTAGTTGGAATTTGAGTCATAGCACATAAAAGCACAGCAATTTGAGTCATAGCCCATACAAGCACAGCAATTTGAGTCATAGCCCAAATAGCACTGCAATTTGAGTCATAGCCCATAAAAGCACAGCAATTTGAGTCAAAGCTCATAAAAGAACTGCAATTTGAGTCATAGCTCATAAAAGAACTGCAATTCAGCTCACCAGAAACTCGGACGCGCTGCGGCCAAAAGCTTCGGCTAAGCGGGCGGCCGTTAAGCCGGCTTTATCAGCGGCAGACAGGACAGCCACCCGGAGCTCCTCGGTCACAGACGGCACGGGGAGACCCACGTCTGTGGCAAACTGGCAGTCCACTTTGCATGGCACCTGAGGAGACGGAACGCGGTTTGGGGCGATTCTCAGTGAGATTTATTAGGGGCGATTCTCAGAGAGATTTAGTAGGGGGCGATTCTAAGGGAGATTTATTAGAGGGCGATCTCAGGGAGATTTAGTAGGGGGCGATTCTCAGGGAGATTTATTAGAGGGCGATCTCAGGGAGATTTAGTAGGGGGCGATTCTCAGGGAGATTTATTAGAGGGCGATCTCAGGGAGATTTAGTAGGGGGCGATTCTCAGGGAGATTTATTAGAGGGCGATCTCAGGGAGATTTAGTAGGGGGCGATTCTCAGGGAGATTTATTAGAGGGCGATCTCAGGGAGATTTAGTAGGGGGCGATTCTCAGGGAGATTTATTAGGGGGGGGGGAATCTCAGGGAGATTTAGTAGGGGGCGATTCTCAGGGAGATTTATTAGAGGGCGATCTCAGGGAGATTTAGTAGGGGGCGATTCTCAGGGAGATTTATTAGGGGGGGGGAATCTCAGGGAGATTTATTAGGGGGGAGATTCTCAGTGAGATTTATTAGGAGGAGATTCTCAGTGAGACTTATTAGGGGGAGATTCTCAGGGAGATTTATTAGGGGGAGATTCTCAGGGAGATTTATTAGGGGGGGGATTCTTAGTGAAATTTATTAGGGGAGATTCTCAGGGAGATTTATTAGGGGGAGATTCTCAGGGAGATTTATTAGGGGGGGGGGATTCTTAGTGAAATTTATTAGGGGAGATTCTCAGGGAGATTTATTAGGGGGGGGGGATTCTTAGTGAAATTTATTAGGGGAGATTCTCAGGGAGATTTATTAGGGGGGAGGGAGATTCTCAGTGAAATTTATTAGGGGAGACTCTCAGGGAGATTTATTAGGGGGAGATTCTCAGGGAGATGTATTAGGGGCGATTCTCAGGGAGATGTATTAGGGGGCGATTCTCAGGGAGATTTATTAGGGGGGAGATTCTCAGGGAGATTTATTAGGGGGGAGTTACCTGGATAGAGGGCGCGGCGGGAGCGGCACCGCCGGGCAGCAGGACGCTCTGGTCTGGCCGCAGCTTCGGCTCCGGCTGGGGTGGCTGGGCGGTGCGCACCAGGTCCGGCTCGGGAGTCTGGCCGCTGTCCACCATGGCGTAGAAGGCCTGCTTGTCGAACAGCGCCAGGTTGCCTTCGAAATCGAAATCATCCATCATGTCGCCGGCTGACATGCTGAAGGCGTTGTGCCTTGGCTGCTGCTTTTGGGCCGATGCATTCTGCTGCGGCAGTTTGCTGCCCCGGTAGGGGACGAATGCGCTGCCGCCATTGTTGCCGGGGACGCTGGCGCTAGTGTCTTGTTGCTATGGAAACAGAGGGAAAGGACATTAGCAGTGCATAAATAACAGCTATAATCGATTGCCAATCTAAAGAACTAAATAGCTCGATCTGTCAATCAATCAATCTATCTATTCGAATATCTATCTATCTATCTATCTACCTACTTCTATTTTTCCAGCTGCCTTAATCGTTTCCGGTGATCTTGTGTGCGTGCATTCAGCTTGATTGGCTGCGGCAAGCAAGCTCGAAAGAGCTCGCTTCGCTCGCTCTTTCTCGCTATCTACCATCTATTGCCAAGACCTGCACCGGAGCGGTTACGAAAATTAGATTTCTCGGTAGTTGCTCGCACTCTTTTGCACTACTTGAGTAGTCTGATTTTCGTTCGGCATGGCTGGTTCCAGCAGGTAGTTCCTCTGGATAAAAGCGCTTACCGCGCCCATTGGCTTTCCAGCTGCCTTAATCGTTTCCGGTGATCTTGTGTGCGTGCTTTCAGCTTGATTGGCTGCGGCAAGCAAGCTCGAAAGAGCTCGCTTCGCTTGCTCTTTCTCGCTATCTACTATCTATCTATCTATCTATCTATCTATCTATCTATCTATCTCCTAACAGCGGGTAATCATAGCTGAATAGATATACTGTAAGCTACGCACTTGTCGATATTGCTGCTCTCCAATCGGCGTCTTTCTAGTTGGAGTAACGCCTCGTTGCTGCTGCTGCTGCTGCATCGGTGAATCCTTAGGCTGCTGTTGCTTCTTCTTGTTGCTACCAGAGAAGTGCGACGGGGCCTTAACAGGCGGGCTGGAGCAAATATAAGCAGGTGTTGCATTTGGTATGCTCATCAGCTTCTCGGCTGTGCGCTGCTGCTTTGCAATAGCAGCAGCCGAAGTGGCTGAAGCTGAGGTTGCTGTCAACTGCTGCTTTTTTGGTTGTTGCTTTGCGGTTTCTGTCGAAGCAGAAGTGGTAGCGGCAGCGGCCAGAGCATCCTTGGACTGCAGCATGACAATGCTAACGATCGATGACCTGTGCAGTGTCACCTCACTGGTATCGCTGGGCAGTCCATTGCGGCTGGCATCGCGCAGTGTCACCTTCTCGTTGCTAACGTCAACAACTGTGCCAACAAATGTGCCTAGTAGTGGGCCACAGTCTAACTGCAGCTGGGCTCCAATGAACTCACCCATGCTATAGATTGATTGGAATTTACTGTGTACTGTGGAACATCAATTGATCAGGTGGATTAAATTAACTTTTCTTGGAATTCACATGAAGAGTTCTACCATAGCTTGGTTACAGGAACACACATTTCCCATATCTAGTAATAGGAGCCATGCCCACCCCCCCCCCACTTTTTTAGCAACTGTTGATTTATTTTTCTTCAAATAGAATGCTAAAATTGTTATAATTTTTTAATCCATTTAAGTATTTGCTACTTTAATATTTTATAAGAAGTGGAGACTATTGGATTACAAAATCAGTCAAAATAAAGAGAAAGAGGTTAAATCCATCTTTTTGTTTATTTGAGAAAAGTTAGATTATGCAAGTTATCTAAACTTGTAACTAGGTATTTTGCATTTATGTCATTAAGTGAATATAATATAAGTTTGTTTTTTGTTAGGGTCTATTAATAAATGAATCCCTTTAACTACTATCTAATATATAACAATGTTAGCTGAATAATTGTTTCTCTAACACTTTTTCTTAACCTTTTATCTAACCAATTCCCCCTAGTCATTCTGTTTTTAAACAAAAATTACCTTGCAAATCTCAAGGGATTTTGACCAAAACTTTTATAAATTTCTAAACCAGTTAAGTATTGCTTTATTTAATTTTGTTTATTTACAATTACAGAGTTGTGATCATTTGAATTTATATTTTCCAATCTAAATGAATCTAGCCAACTACTTGCCAACCATAGTGTCCAGTGAATATCTCTGCTTTTTTTTGGTTGGCATTTCATGAGGGTTCTTTATAGGTTTATAGTTTATATGTTAAATATTCTGGGACAGTTTAAAACAATCTGCACAATGAAAACAATAAAATCAGTCTGATTTCTTTTCTTAAATATATTAATCTTTTAATGAAACTTTTCAAATATATATATGAAATATAAATCTTAACAAAACAACTATAAGCTAATATTATGAAACACCTGTTATTACTAAAATAACTATACTTATGAATTTTTTAATTTTTCATCAAAAATAAAATGTGTCTATCACAAAAGCAACTTGGTTACTTGTCACCAAAACTACTATTTATTACTATGCTTGGGCGCAACCTAGGGATTCACCTGGCCATCTCTATTGGCAACACAGATGTAAGTCACTATTGGATGAAATAGTAGTCACATGACTACTCTTAGCCAATAGTGACTTACATGTGTGTGTTGCCAATAGAAATGGCCGAGTGATTACCAAGGTTACACATGTATGTTTGTTACCAAAACATCTGTCACTGAAACAACTTAACACCAACTCATTGAAACAACTGGTACCCCTAATATCTATCTTATTATTTTAAAATCTTATTATATAGACTAGGATTTCAAATATATATAAATTGGAATTGACATGCTTTAAGAATTTGGGTTTGCTTGGATCTGGGTCTGAAGATCTTAGAATCTTACTGCTGCCACCAGTGTGGGAACCGTAGGATCTTCAATGAAGGGGTCTGTTAGGGTTCTATGCAAATAAATAATGCTAGAACAACTAGTCTAAGAGATTTCAATATGTCTAAGTGACAGGACTCAATCGTGGCAAATGGCCTAAGTGACGCAGTCCTGGCACTGACAAATGTCTGCGCTTAAGCGTGTAGAGTTTAACTCTTACAGGACCCTAACTCCTACTAACCTAATAGCTACATCTTGCGTAGATAGGTGGCAAGGAATAGGTCTATGTGCCTGAAGCAGCAATAGACTCATGCTAACTAAGCTATCAGCTATTTCTTAGAATTGCGCACGTGTTGCGACTGCACAATCACTTTCACTCTTATATTCATGCCTATGTCGCAAATAGACAACAGCAGAATGGCTTTAGTTAACTTTCCTGCCAATTTCCTGCCAATAGAGTAGGCTGGAAAACCAGAGCTATAGCACTAGCAATGCTCTACCAAGACTTGCTTAGGAGCTTGCTTTCTGCTTGAGCACTATAATACTCTACCAAGACCTGCTCAGGAGCTTGCGTCTGTTTCTAGCGATGCCTTGTTCTACCAAGACCTGCTTAGGAGCCTTGCTTTGCTGTTAACTAGTGCTAAAGTTCTAGACTTGGAGAAGGCTCTTGACAAGTCTTCACGAGGCAGTTCTAAGGAGAAATTCAGACAAACAGCCTGCATGCATTGATATAGAATGTGGAAGGTGGAGTGTTTGGGATTCCATGGCTTGACCATGGAACAGCAGCCCAAAAAGTGCAGATAATAATGCACAATAGATATTGATTAAACATGGGAGAGAGTAGCTTGTTTAAGCACCAACAGTTGCTTCAAGCCACTAGTGAAGACAGCATGCCAAATTTAGGCTTGTGCGCATAAGGCTATAGAAGGGGAGGGTTTGGCTTGGGATATGGGGTCTACAAAATGCCGAAACCCTTAGTCTAAAAATAGAATGACGTATTAAGAGAGGCTTAGACAGTGGAGGAAAGAGAGAGAGCAGAAGGGGAGAGGGTCTAAGAAGTGCAAAAGGGGAGGAATGTAGCTAACTAGACTTGTGTACATTGGGCGATTGTACGTGGCAAGCTAGGCAACAATAGTATAGGCAAGTACCAAATTTGGCAGCTTCTACTAACTAACACTAGGCTAGAAATACTTCCTAATTTCTTATGTTAATGAGCCTCATTATGATGGCTTAATTGCACAATATTGTGCAATTTCTTAGCACCAAGGAAGGCTACTTAGAGTGCATGGAAGCAGTAGAAAATTCCTATTCCAGATACTAACAGTGGATAGAAGTGCCTAAGATGACTGTGGCCCTATGCTTGTAGCAGAAGGCTGCAGCCACACCAGAATTTAGAATCTGGGGCTGTCTTATTAAATTAAAAAAAACAAAATAAAAATAGAACTGTATAACTTTTTTATTATTTGTAAGACAAACTGTAAGACAAACTAATGTAAGAAAACTTACTTAAAAACCTTTAAATAATATAGAGAAATTATACTAGAAAGGTATATTTATTTAGGCCTATTATATTAAATAGGCCTAATGGCTACATGGCATCATGGCATGGGAATAAGAAGCAAATATATAGGTCAATGCCTATCTATGGCTGTGCAAATATATAAAATAATTTAACAAAAGGAAAACTATCAATTCTTTATTTAAAAAGAAAAACTTATAACATGAAAAGAACAGAAATTGATGATTAGGTTTGCGAGACCTTTCTATTTTACTAACATTTAGAAAAATGAGATGTTTAAAATTGCACCCAAGCCATGCCCATGCCCAGCCGCAGTCCCATAGTCATAGAATGTTCTTCTGGATTGGTGAATTTCCCACTAGGCCTCTCCCTTTAAACTGACCTAAGCTGAACTACATGAGTTAAACTGAACCTTAAAACTGAAACGATCTAATTCTTGAACTTTCAGAACGATCAGAAAGTGACAGAAACTTTCAGATCGACCTGACACTCGATAACGTGTTACATTTGCGACTTGCTCCCTATTATCTGTTCTGTCACTTATGAGTTCTGTCACTTATTAAGTTACTTAAAAGTTATTATTTTCTACAAAATTTTTTGTCATTTTGAGACCTAGACTTCTCATCGTTCTAGAAACTTCCAGCGTGACTAAGCTTGTCTTCGAGTATATTTCTAGAAAGTTCTATTCGTATTTACGCGTGTTTTCCGGAATTTTCCGGATGCGCAAATTTTCTCAAAGGAAAAGCAAAGTGACACAGATATGTGAATCTGAATCATCTCCAGTTGAATCATTTAGGAGGAGAATAAAATATTTCTGAAGTAAAAGAGCGTAGTGGCACTGCATTCGCTCGCGGCAGCTGCAATTGGAGAGGAAAAATTTAGAAGCTTTTTGGAGTATATCGAAGTTCGAGCAGGACCAGAAGTTCCAGGAATCAGTAAGTAGTACAAGTTGCCAACCTGACACGAGAGCCGAGCGACCAAAACCTTTTAACTTTCAACCGTTCAAATTTTCAGCAGATCACATGCCTAGCCAATTCATTCTTTACGAAATCCATGTGAACGTCAGAACAGGCAAGATCGCATCTATTGTTCTTCACACAAAATCAACTATGGTACAGCTGCTTTCGACTCGGCGAATCTGGTTAGTAGCACCTTGATGTAGGCCAAGAACCCTTCAATTAGCTGTATACAATTCATTGCTACCTTCGCCAATGAGGAGAAAAATGAGTGAAACAAGTGCCATTTTATAACGTTCGCATTGATGTCTGGAAAGTCAACAGTCGATTATACCGCCGTTTTTAATGCATCAGAAGAAATTTTCAGACGATTTTGAGCTCACACAGCCTGCCTAATGGGACTTCGAAGCCACTTCATGGCAGGCGATGCGCTCTGTCTTTCCCACCGCAAGGCTGCAGGGATGTCTATAGTAGAAAAATATTATACTTTTTTGCGATTGAATTCGTCCAAACTGCAAAACCTTTCGTCCACAAATGCTTTCTTAATGGGAGCTAAATTTAGATCATACCAAAGACAACTGTGTTCACGCAAAAAGGTTCACGCAGCCGGCCACTCCGAGTTCGAATGTCGCCCTCGAGTTCGGGGAGAATCCGCAGGCTCGACTGGCTGAAGCCGAGCTGTGGCGCAGGTTCTACCGGCTGGGAACGGAGATGGTGGTGACTCGGGCTGGACGGTGAGACTGGGGTGTGGGATCTATTGCAGACTGGGGTGTGGGATCTATTGCAGACTGGAGTGTGTGATCTATTGCAGACTGGGGTGTGTGATCTATTGCAGGCTGGGGTGTGGGATCTATTGCATACTGGGGTGTGGGATCTATTGCAGACTGGGTGTGGGATCTATTGGAGACTGGAGTGTGGGATCCGTAATCGATAATAAAGTGGGATCTATTGTAGATGGGTGTGAGATCCATTTCAGACTGGGGTATGGGATCTATTTCATACTGGGGTGTGGGATCTATTGGAGGCTGGGTGTGGGGATCTATTGAATATTGAGTTGTGGGATCTGTTGGAGACATGGGATGTGGGATCTGTTGGAGACATGGGGTGTGGGATCTGTTGGAGACATGGGGTGTGGGATCTATTGGAGACTGAGACTGGGGTGTAAGATCTATTGTATGCTGGGTGTGGGATCTATTGCAGACTGGGGTGTGGGGATCTATTGCAGACTGGGGTGTGGGATCTATTGCAGACTGGGGGGTGTAGGATCTATTGCAGACTGGGGTGTGGGATCTATTGCAGACTGGGGGGTGTAGGATCTATTGCAGACTGGGGTGTGGGGATCTATTGTATGCTGGGTGTGGGATCTAGTTTATACTGGGGGTAGGCTCTATTGGACACTGGGGTGTGGGATCTATTGAGGGGGTCCTATTAAATTTGCAGTTCTATTAAATTTGCACTTCGGTGCAAATATGCTGCGACCTCCGGGTGACGCTTGCCATCTGGCTGGCGCTTGCCCAGGTGAGAGCGGTGAGCCGCGCTCTGCTAACACGGACGCTGCGGCTGCTAACAGCGGCAGGAAGGGCAACCGGCGAGGCAAACGAAGTCTCCACCGGCGCATCCAGCGGCGGCGTGAGCGCAACAGGCGAGGACGGCTGAAAGGTCGTTTTTGCAAGTCTGCAAGTTTGCTTGACCCGGCCCCTATCCAATCGGTTCTGCCTGGTGGCGCAGGAGACCGTGAGGCCCAACAAGTCCGGGCCCCAGCTGTACCAGGAAGCGCGTTTAGAATTGCCATCTTCAACTGTCGCACTCTCAAACCTGCTTGGAGGAGGGGAATGCTGGCGCAGCTAGCATCCGATCTGCAGCTGGACATTGTGATGCTGCAGGAAGGTTCAATTGTGACGCAGGACGGCCTCCAACGTGAGGATCTCGGTGCCGGCTGGACCCTGTTTTTCACCTCAGCGGACAGTCGAGGCGTGGAGGAGTCGGCGCTCTAGTCGGACCGCGGCTGCAGCAGAGTGTCTGCTGTGTCCCCGTGTCACCTCGGCTTTTGCGTGTGGATGTGAGACTGCGAGGCCGTAACGCCCGGCTGTTCTGCGCGTATGCACCGACAGCTGCCCATCAGCATGAGGCGCAGGAGTTCTTTGATTTCCTGTCAGAGCAGCTCGAGTCGGTCGCAATGCGTGACACTGGCGGTGCTTGGCGATCTCAACGCTGTCGCGGAGAGGTCCCAGCGCTCCCCGTTCGTGTCCCCGCGCCAGAATGGCAACTCTGGTGCGCTTGCGGACCTTATGTCGCGGCAAGATCTGGTGTCGGCGAACACGCGCTTCCGCAAGCCAGCTTTTCGTTTGGCGACTTTTGCTGGTTGTAAGCGAAGAAAGCGGAACGCGCGCCGAAACGCCACGACGCGCCGGGCCCAGCTCGACCACATTCTTGTTCGTAACCGCGAGCGCAGTCGGGTGACAGACTGCGACACGATGGCCCCGCTGTCCATCCAATCCGACCACCGCCTGCTTTTCTGCAACCTTCGCATCCGGGATCCGCTGTACAGGCCGCCCAAGCGACCCCCACGCCGCTATTTCCGGGCTCTGCGAGATTCTAGCACCCGCGGCAGGTTCGCGTACGCGTTCGCCACCGCACTGGGAGAGTCTGCGAGCACCGGTAACTACTCTGAAATAAGCGCGGTAGTAGCGACGGCAGCGAGCAAAACTCTGCCACGGATGAAATCTGCAGCCCGTAGTCTCCCTGTCTGGGCGGATGAAAAAGGAGGTTCAAGAGGCGAGGCGGACAGTTGAGAGGCTGCGACGGTCCAGGAGACCGACGGCAGAGGCCGAGAAAGCCCTGTCAGACGTTTTATATCAGGCGGCAGCAAGCCGCTGTTGACGATGCCATCCGAAGCGTCACCTCCGCAGGGCTCGACCAACGGAATCGGCTCGTATGGCCGACAATCAACGCCTTGACTGGTCGCAAGAAGAGAACGGTGCTAAAATTGACCGGCGACACGCCAGAAGCGCGCAGAAATGAGCTACGCGACTTCTTCGCCGATATCGTCAACGCGCCGCCACCGCCTCTGCCAGAAGTGATGCCACTGCCGCTCGAGACGGCGCTGCCGTCGCAGGAAGATTTCAACACCCAGCCAGTGACCAGCAACAACGTTGTGCAGTTCGCTCGCCAGGCGCCGGGAGGTCGCGCCCCGGGACCGGACGAGGTGCCTATCGAGGTGCTGCGAGTCACAAGGGTCGCCATTGAGGTGGCTCGTGTGATGAACGGTGTCCTTTCTGGAGATGCCGCGCCCCGCGAGTGGACAACCGCGCACATCGTCGCGATCCCGAAGAAGCCAGGCACGACACGGAAGGAGGAGCACAGGGGGATCTCGCTTATGTCCTGCGCCGCGAAGCTGTTCAACCGGGTGCTGCTGGCTCGGTTACAGCCTGTGCTGGACCAGTTCCTGCGAACTGAGCAGAACGGGTTCCGCCCACATCGCGGCACAGTGACGCAGATCCTAGCCCTCTGCGGCATCATCGAGGAGGCGCGCATCCATCAGTCAAGTCTCGTGGTGATCTTCATTGATTTCCTCAAGGCTTTGACTCGCTGGCTCGCGGCGCGCTGCCTCTCGTGCTTCGTGCGTACAACGTACCGGAGCAACTGATTTCCGCCATCATGGCGATGTACCAGGACACGACCGCTTCGGTGATGACGCCAGATGGACTGTCAGACCAATTCAGCACGTCGTCAGGCGTGCTGCAGGGTGACACTTTGGCGCCTTTTCTGTTTGTGCTGGCACTGGACTGGGTGCTGAGAACCGGCCTGCCCAACCTGGATGACGGCTTCCTTTTGAGAAGACGCACGAGTCGGCGGCACCCAGAGAAGCGGCTCTCCGTTCTCGGCTACGCGGACGACCTCGCGCTACTTTCATCGACGGCTGAAGGTGCCCAGCGGCTGCTTGATGGCCTGACGGCGGCAGCGTCGCGGGTCGGCCTTAAGCTGAACGCGCGGAAGACGGTAGTGTTCACGGTGCCCTCCGACTTGCCGGCCGAGATCAATTACCGAGACGCTGCCGGGAATGCATTTATGCTTACCCGCTGCGAGCGCTTTGTGTACCTCGGCGGTTCCGTGCCGGACGTTGCCGACGACCTGAAGAGACGACGAGGACTGGCCTGGGCCGCATTTCGATCAGTGCGCTCCGTGCTCCAATCTGAGGCCCTGGACGACGGGCTCAAGGCTCGGCTGTTTCAGGCAGTCGTCGAGACTGTCCTGTTGTACAACGCCGAGACTTGGACCCTGACGGATGCCTTGGAGAGGCAGCTGGACGCTGCGCATGCGGCAATGCTGCGTGCGGCTTTCGGAGTGCGCAGCGGCCCAGGCAGCGAGACCAATGCCGCGCTCTACACTAGGGCGCGCCTGACGCGGCCTTCTGACCTGCTGCGCGGGCGGCGACTTCGACTGGCTGGCCACGTCATCCGGTCGGAGGCCCGCTGTCCTGAGCGACGTGCTGCTGTTCAAGCAGCAGGGACCACG
Organism: Macrostomum lignano; assembly: GCA_002269645.1. Taxonomy (NCBI): domain Eukaryota; kingdom Metazoa; phylum Platyhelminthes; family Macrostomidae; genus Macrostomum; species Macrostomum lignano. Next base: position 60,312 of record NIVC01003533.1, read on the forward strand.
GAGGCGAGGCCAAGGGCGAACGGTGCGATACCCTGACCGACTTCTGAGTGACGCTGGCGCCCCGGACCAAGCAGGGGGATGCGACTTCCTGAGGGCAATGGCCCAGAGACTCGCTTTCTGACTGCTCCCCCCTTTCTGGCTACTGCGTGGCCGGCGGGAGCAGTACCTTGTTGTTGTTGTTGTTGAGAAGCGAAATCAGCGTCTTGGCAAGTGTGTTCGAATAAACAAGGAAGTTATACATGTAAGGGTTGGCACAGGCGTCTCAGGGAGAGATCAGAAAGAGTTGCACAGGGAGACAATTCTCGTGCCGCTTCAGCTTGTCCTGGCTTAACAAAGTGTCCAAGTGCGTACAAACAAAGCGGAAGCACCAATATGCAGGAAAAGGTGGAGCAGCGGTATACCAGGGTACGCAATTGACCAAATTCACTGTGCTAAAATGAGTAATCTCATAAACTAGAATGACAGATATTGACGTTTTTCTAGAAGAAAATAATACATGAGCAAAACGAAGGATCGGCGGCGTTTGATTCAAAGATCCAGCCATCCAACGTGAAGCCGCTGACAGAAACTAGCCTTGATTAATGTCATCACCCAGCAGAAGTGCATTTATTCAGTGGGGGAATCATATTGAAACGTAAATCAAGAGGTGCCTTGAGCGGGTCAACATCTTTGACGGAGTGACAACCAACTGACCTCTCACTCTTCATTTCAGTGGCTGTGTGTACATATGCTGTGTCATTTGTCACTATTATTGTTCAGTTCATCCATTCCTGAATCGATTAAAAAAATATATTTCCTGAGAAAACTATAATTAATGTCAGTTTTGGGAAAATTGAAATGCAGTTCGGGAAAATTAGATCGTAAAAAGTATATAATAATTTCAACTCCAGAGAAGCAAGTGGCCGGTATCTTGAATTCAATTATACTAAAAATGGTTTTTCTGTGTCTATCTATCTATTGCAGTTGAAAGGCAGCTAAAATTGCTATGCATGTACAAGGTAAAGGTCCCAGGGTTCAAGCCATCTACGCAGTAGAGAGAATATAAAAATTCGGTCTGGATTGTTCTATATGGCATGTATCAATTTTTGGTACATTTGAAATGCGGAAAGTCTCTATTATACTTGACTAACTTCAAGTTAGCTTCTGTTTAATAACTTTATAAAGTTCCACGATTCTAAGGTTCCAGTATTATAGTGAAAGTGGTGAGATTCGAGTAAGGGGTGGTGAGATTCGAGTAAGGGATTATGCAGCAAAAGTAAATTCGAAAGAAATAGAAGATATCGAAATTGCAAATATCGAGAGCTAGGACGGATACAAAGTTGTGACTTATTTTATTTTAAAGACAACTATTTGAATTCTGGAAAAGCCATCGGAAGATCTTCTACACCAAACCATCTAGGAGCTCTATAGCTATTTTTACCTTTTTTCAAAACTTTTAACACGCTTGTTGGCGAGTGTTGCGTCTAATTCCTCTTAAGTTGTCCTTACAACAGAATAATAATAATTATTATTGATTACACCTGTCCTAATGGGCAGATGTGCAACCGACAGCTCAGCCGCAGCTATTGCGCGGCGCATCTGAAGGCTGCGTACGGCTGTTCAGTCCAAGGACTGGGGGGTCGCCACACACACCCTCAATTACCCCAGCTAATGCTGGCACCCATTTTACAGCTGGGTGAGCTGAAGCAATGCAGAGTTAAGTGTTTTGCTCAAGGACACAAATTGTTCCGAGTGAGTCAAGAATCGAACCCCCGACCTTCAAGTCGTGAGTCCGACGCTCTGACCACTAGGCTACAAAATCTCCTTACAACAGACATAGTCTATACTCTCTTTTAAGGCTATAACCCCCTCTAACTCAGCAATTTAATTGGTGATTGAAAAATGTATGTGAAGAAACCGCTCGATGTCGTGGCATCTGCATGCGGCGTAGCCATGGGGGGGGGGGCTGCGTGTCATTTGAGCTGGGCGCCAGTGTCAGGGGCACCAGCAACGGGGCGCCAGCACTATTAGGTGAGTTTCATATATTTTTGCCAGCCGATTTTGCGGCCTATAGCTGCATTGCCGCCCCCTGGCTACGCCCCTGTGCGGCATCCTGTTCACTAACCGGTTGATAGACGCAGGGTTTTATAAAAATGTACGCAGAACAGTATGCTGATTACCGAACTCAGTGCTTGCCTGAATTGGACTCTGAACCAAAGATCATATATACACTTATATTAGAACATAAGATCTATGCTCTTAACACGTCTGATTATGAGTAGCTAGCTGAAGGGAGCACACTGTTCGCTTTGACATCTACTTAGATTTGAGAGATAATACTTGCTGTACACGGTCTATACTTAACTACATATGGCTAGCGGCTACAGAGCCTTGCGATAGCGAAGAGACGGCAAATTGGACGCAAATCCACCTCATGGTTGCGGTGGCAATTTGACCAAAGCAGGTGGCTGCTATGACATGGACGGTTGAATCAATCAAGCCTACAAAGGGGGGCATCACAAGTCCGAAATATCGTAACTCCGAAAACCAAAATAGCGTTGGGTGTTGCTAGCACTCTATATTTCGGCTTTGTGATATAATTCGGGTTTATGATGGGCGTTGATAGCAAGTTCGGAGTTATGATCTTTTCGGAGTTGCGATGGCGGGACCCAAACAGGAACATTTAGTATTTCACAGTCATTATTGACGCAGGTGTAAAACTTTCATTGCCTTTTCGGTATATACACAGCCTTGTCGGACTTGTCAACCATGATGTCGACGTTTTTGTTTTTTTATCTGAAATTGATATGTTGTGATGCTGATGACGTGATGTGATGTGTGATGATACAATGATTTGAAAAGGTAAGATTATTGTTGAGAGGGTATTTTTTCACCCAGGATAGTTTTTTAGCATGCAAATTTAAGTGCTGCTTATGAATATTCTTATTAAGCTAGTTATTCGCACTCAGTGCATAGCCAAGTAAATAAATTTAGAACAAACTTGAAGCCACACAAGCATTCTATGCACGTTGGTAGAATGCATTGATTGGTTCCCAAAATGCAGGTCGAATAGAAAGTTAAAATGAGCAAAATAAATTGCAACTAAACGCACGTAATTATTGGGTAAAAATTTTGGTCCTGAACGTTTCTTTCAGAGTCGCCTTCACTTTAAAAATCTGCAATCGAACTGTTCAGGTATTCTTCACTGTGATTCTCAGCCTTAGAGCTCAATACACTCATACACTCGTTTCTGTATCAGCTAATACATATCTTATCGTTATAAAAGCCGGGCCTAGCATAAGTAAGATAAGACCCACAAGAAAAAGGCTTGCGAAGCTACAGAGCCAGCAGCAGGGCCCTGTGGCTAGAAGAAGCACGTGAAAATTGCAACTCGCTAGTATAGGTCACCGCGAGCAATGGTTTTGAATATCAGTACCAAGCGAAGCGTATTTTGCGCTTTGGCTCTATTCATCGCAGCAGTACTCGTGATCATTACTATTCGAGGCGGCTATCATCAGAATTTGCACTCAACAATCCGAGACTACATTGATGGGAAACATCAAGCCGTATCGACTGGTGGCTCTGGCAACTTGCGGAAGGTTGAAACGCAGCAGGTCAGTAAATCCAAATCGAGAGGCAATAAAGTTTATAACTTCGGCAATGGTCGCATAGCTGTGGGAAGCAGTGGCTACGATCTGTCCAGCTCTAAGCTGGAGAGCATGAACGTAGCTGAATTGGAAGACTTATACGAATCTGTAGTGCTGGAGACTACAGCAGACTGTTCAACCGAACGAAGATTTGGCCGGAAAGGAAACGGCGGATGGGAGCTGTGCCTTGTCGGACCATTCACTCCGACAAAGCCGTGCTTCAGCTACTCGTTCGGAGTCAATAACATTTGGGAGTTCGATGACGAGGTTGCGGCTACTTTTAGGTGCCAAGTTACTGCATTTGATCCAAGAATGTCTCAAGAAAGCCACATGCGCAACGACAAAGTCGCTTTTATTAAAGAAGGCGTGTACTCAAAACAAGGTACCCTCAATGGATGGTCTGTGGACAGCTACCTTGGACATCTGAAGCGTTTCGGTGCTGAAAACTTCATAATTGATATTTTAAAGTTTGACGTTGAGTCTTTAGAATGGCCAGCATTAGAAACAGCAGTGCGCGACGGCTCACTTGGCAATGTAAAGCAACTGCTACTTGAGACACGCATAGAAAAAACCAGAACGAAGAAGAACTTTAAAAAATATTTTTCGGTCCTAAAGTCATTGTACGATACCGGATTTCGACAATGGAAGCACAACTGGAACACAAACTGCAACTATAGGAGCAGCTTGAACAAAGATCTTGACGGTAAATTTTGTCATGAGCTTTATTACATCAACATAAACTTTCTGACTGACGATCGACCGGCCCAAAACCCAGCAGATTTGAGAGTACTTCCGCCTTTCGCTCGATTTATGATCAGCAAAGCGAAGAATTTTAACAAAGCGAATGATATTCTCAAGACGGATCTGACCTCGCTTACCAGCGTTCAACTTGAGGTAATGTACTTTGGCATTCTTGAACAGGTACATGTCAACTGCCCATATAGCATGCGCATAGGAGGCACCGCCGACGGCGGCTGGGACGTCTGTTTCAGCAGACCGTTTAACATCGAAGAGAGCAAGCCGTGCATTGCATTTTCATTTGGTATTAACAACATCTGGTCTTATGACGACATTCTCGCCGACAAGTACCACTGCAACGTGCACATGTTCGATCCAAGCATGAATGCTAAGGACCATCAGCGGAAGACGACATCCTGGTTCTATCGAACCGGCCTCTCGTCCGAGAATAAAGTGGAAGGCAATGGCTGGAAAATGCGAACTCTGTGCACACTCTTTTCCGAGCTCGGCTACCGGAACAAGAAGATCGATATACTGAAAATCGACATCGAGCACTGGGAGTGGACCAGCTTTGAGAAAGCTTTCAGCGAAGGCTGCCTCACGAATGTGAAGCAGCTGCTCTTCGAGTCGCACACGAGTGAACTCGTGCGTCAGAAGAGCGACTATGGTCGTTTAATTCGGGTCTGGCAGGGTCTATTCAAGCTCGGCTTTCGAACTTGGAAGTGGCACAAGAATCCTCAGTCACTATTTTTTAAATCAGCTGCTTCGCCTAAAGAGCAAAGGGCATGTTGTTATGAGCATTACATGCTGAACACAAATTTAGTTGACTTGTGACATTCTTATGTTGTTTGTCAACATATCACGTCATCCCGAAAGTTTTGGCGCTTTGCAATCTTGAATGGGTTACATTGGTCATTGAAATTAATCTTTAAGCCTATCGTTAAGCAAGCAAGCAAGCATACAAACCTTAGAGATTTAGTATATTTAGATTTGTGCTTGGGCTGGGAGGTGTTGCCGCATCCAGCTTACATTCCAGGCATTTCAACTTCCAATTATCTTTTAGTTATATCCCTAACTAAACGAATGGGAAACGAAGGACGAAGATCAACGAAGACGAATGGGAAAGGGGAGGGTAACTCATTGGAAGGCCGTCTTTGCTGCTGGGGGTAACTATTTTGTTGAGTAAATATTACATGAATGCTTATTTTACTCTAACTAATTATAATTTGTGAAAAAACAGCGCTAGAAACTTTCCAGATGACGGGATATTATACATTATCAATTTGATTTTGTTTTCCGTTTAATTTACTTTCTCCATAATTTCAAGTTAAATGTAGCTAGTTGTGTATCATGATATACTCTTTGATGTTGGACGCTGATGTCTGTACCGTGCTGGCGTCTTCCTGTGCAATAACTATTTCTCAAAACTATTCCGTAGGTTCTCTTCAAACGCGCTGATCTTTCGTCTTCATCAGGGTTTGTAGTTCGTTATATTGACATACCTGCATTCTGTAAGCATGATAAGAATGGTTTTTGTTGACAATTTTTACTGAATAATATTTAATACACGTATTGATCGTTTGGATAAAATAATTCTATGTACTCATACTCAAAATACAACAATTGTTTAATTAATCTCCTGTGTGGCACGTGGGTCACCTGTCGATTCAGTGCCTGGTTACGGTTGAATTGCATAAAAATCCAATTCATTTCATATGCCAATGTTGTCGCATTAGCATAGTTCCAGTTTAAAGTAAACACTGCACTGCTAGGCGTGAATGAGTGCGTGTGGCTCAGCGATGCTCTGTGTTGCACCTGTCTTCGTGTATATAGTTTCTATTCGCGCCAATAAGCTCGATTCGTTGGTATAGTCATGCAGTCCATTGGCATTTTCTTGCAACTAGATTAACTGGATTAACAAAACTTCCCACCCAGTTGTTGAAAAGTTGAACAATTTTTCAAGAAAATTTTACGCTAAATGAGAAGTGGTATTTTCTAGTACTGAATACACCTTTTCACGTTCAATTTTGAACAAAGTCCAGTTCTAAAAAAACTAGCGGAAATTCAATTCAGACAATTCAGAATGGGGACAATTTTGTCTATGGCTAAACCTCGCTTCCGTAGCAGAATGTTTTGAACTGGGTTTTGTTGCCCCAGTCTGAATTGTCTGAATTGAATTTCCGCTAGTTTTTTTAGAACTGGACTTTGTTCAAAATTGAACGTGAAAAGGTGTAGTAACTCAATCCAAAAGTATACAATCAATTGAAGTTTGCATGCATTGCATATTGAAACTTCGAAATGACCACAGAAGCTTTGTATGACCGCACCGCATAATACAATTAAATAAGAGTAACTCCATCACCTTACAGTAAGCCTAACCAATCAGAAAGACGCTATTCATGTCTCGGGTAACAAAAAACAAAAAAAATAGAAAAAATATTTCAAATTTATCGACAGACAGTAGTTTTGGCTTGCGTTTTGAAACATTTGAGCATCGGAAGAAAGTATCAAAGCTACTCAAGCTTTTGGTAACTGACTTCATACTCGTAATAACCGTTTTGGTAATTATGTTTATCGGAGTAGCTATAGCGACTTTTGCATATTGGTGCGCAACAGTAAATAAGACAAAATCGTTGCAGCAAAAAATGCTCGAAAATCCTTTTAAGACTAGTGGTATGCGAGTCTATAGATTTTGTTTAATACATCCGCCGTCGCACTGCTCTTAGTGTGCACAAGCTATGGGGCACATATTCGGAGTTTTTTCTGTGTTGCTGTCTTAGGCCTATTCACTGTCCCGTGGGCATACTAGGTTGCTAACCCTGAATGCAAAGTTTGGCAGTTGGCTCACCCCGACCTGACTTAATTGCAATGCTGCTTAATTAATGTAACTAATGCTTTCAGTTATTTTATAAACAAATATATAGCTTGCAAGCCAGGGGGCAAGAGTCTCAAGGTCCTATAGTCGCTGAAATATATCTTATCACAGCAAGAGTGAATTATGGTTTCTGGTTTCTTTGGGTTCTTTGACCACCGCGACCTCCCCTTAGATTGGGACGTTGCGCAACAGTAAGCAATACCGCGGCACATGGGCGGAGAAGGCCGGGTAAAGATCAAGGACCCAAGAGATCAGAATATGCAAAAACTGGTTAATCGAGAAGTTTGGTACTCTTCCAGAGATTCATACTGCAGCGCTACTTCAGTTAAGTTGGCTTGCTTACTGATAGCCTAAGAACAGGGACTACTTAAACTGCCAATATGCAAACATCGGGACTGAACTACGTCTACGGCATGCATAGTTTTGTCGAACTGCACTGTATATAATTAATAACGCACAGATACCAGGTGCAAATTGAAACTTTCTATGCGTAAATAGCTTTTCCGTTTAGAGCGAATGGATTGTCATGAACATGAAAAGAATACAATAACGGCGTAGCGTCCTACAGACGTAATTATTTGTAAATCAGGCTTTTTAAGTTTAGGCACAGTTAAACAGCTGTTTGAACAGTAAAAAATCCTAAAAAACCAAGCAGCTAGTGCGGGAGCTTTTAAGTTCAACCGAGGCTTTTTTAAAACTAATGACCTGAGCTCGTGTTCAAGGCGTGCAGTTCTGCTCTTAATCAATCCTAGTTGCAGATATATTTAGATAAATTAGAACACGAAACTAGTAAAACACAAGAATAAACATAGTAGGGGCGTTTATTCTGTCTATGAACAAAACTTTCTCCTGCATGCAGATTTCTCATTCAATTTTGGCATGCTGCATGCTTATATTGTCAACAGTAAAAGACAGACAGACAGACAGACAGACAGACAGACAGACAGACAGACAGACAGACAGACACACAGACAGACAGACAGACAGACAGACAGACAGACAGACAGACAGACAGACAGACACTAAGACAGACAGACAGACAGACAGACAGACAGACAGACAGACAGACAGACAGACAGACAGACAGACACTAAGACAGACAGACACTAAGACAGACAGACAGACAGACAGACAGGCACTAAGACAAACAGACAGACAGACAGACAGACACTAAGACAGACAGACAGATTTGCTCCCATTGGACGAGTCCCCAGTCTCTACCTGGCAGTGGGTGCTACCTTAATACATGTATTTATGCTTTTTGCCAGCATCAGAAGCACTAACAGCCAGAACGGTTTCGATTCGCAACCGGAATCCCAGTCGAATGAGGAGCTGCTTCCCCAGTCTCCGTTCGACATTGAGAATGAAGCTAACAGAACTGACGCCACCTTCAAGAAGCTGTACCTGTACGTGCTTGTTGATCACCTGGACAACTCGCTACATCGGGGCTGCAGCTGGCAGGGCTTGGCTCCACAGCTAGGCGGTGGTAGTGGCAACCACCATGCGCAAGGGCATGGCCGGTCTGCCGAGCTCCCTGCACTGCAACATCCAGCGCCTGCGAGCCCTGTTCAGCTCCTGGCTGGTCTTGGTTGAAAACGACTCGACCGACTTGAATCGCAACTAATTTCATAATTTAACACTTGCTGACTCCACCATGACGCTGCTGCGCTGCGGCCGGGTCAACTCCCCGCTGCTCTTGCCGAGTCAATATTGTACCTATTAACAACCTGCCGTCTGTGAAGGTAAAGAGCTGCTTCCAGGCTGTGTCGTTTAATCGCATGTCCGATCTGAGAAGGCGCAGACTGCTTTTGTACGAGCGCAGGACGAAAATTCATTCTATCTGTGTGTTGAGCTTGTTTGTCGGAAGCATATATATGCGTTATTCCTTCTGAAATACGGTATGGCAATTCGCAGTAATGGCAGGTATATATATAAATACACATTGCTAGTGGTACTAATTGTAAGTGTTCTACTTGTTCATGGCTTGACCACAAGTGAATAATTTTTTATTACCGAATATATACTGTACACTAGTAGGTCAAAGCTAGTGTTCTTTAACCATATGAGTAGGATCGGCCCCTAGCTGCCTGCATTGTTCAAGATATATGATTACCTGCTTTGAAATAATTAGGTTCTTTGGCATGGCACCATATCCTTGGATATCGATCATGCTAAGGTCTTTGGTGAACTGTAACAGTGTCATCTCTTAAATACTCGTGTTGTGCTCATATGCTAGTTGCGTGGCGAATCAACCATGCAAGGATTTCAATTGACCTTGGCTTTGGCTGGATGGGTGCATTCCCGTCCCCGGATGGAAAACTTGCAAAAACACGTTTTGTGATTAAGCAAAAAATGTAATTATGTAACAAAAGTTAAAAAAAATGTGCCGCAAAATTATATTAAAAAGTGCAGATGCGCAATAGTAAGGTAATAACTGCGCGCGTAGTAAAACAAAAATGAATACAGTAAAGCGACTTTGGCAGGAACTTGAATTTAATTTTCTAAGAAAACCATCTGTAATATTTTGCGATTTATTAAGTTGAGTTCTAAAATCATAAAGTGCGACAAGTAGAATTTTTTGCGTATGACATACCAAATAGTAGTAATACAAGGATTCCATCTTCGGGTGCAATAGGCAGTGTTGGGCAAGTTACTCAAAAAAAGTAACTTGCGTTACTGTAACTTAAGTTATTTTTAAAAAGTAACTTACGTTAGCCTAGTAACTTTAGACAAAAACCTGGTAACTTTTAAGTTACTGTCCGTTACTCACTTCCGTTACCCATGTTATTAACAAAATTTTCTGCATTTTTCACATTGCACATTTTTCACATTGTTGTTACCAAAATTTGCCATTGGGCATTGGGATTAACCGATTAACAGACAGAGACAGGAATTGGCGACACAATGTGAGGCAAGTAGAAGGACCAATGGGCAATGGCAATCAATAATTAAAATTATAAATGATAAAATAAACGAATATCAACAATTCAATAGAGTAAAATAAATAGAACTGTATAAAATGGTGCAGTGTACTGCAGTGCCAGTGGAGGGACTTGTGGAGGCTACAGATGAATTTCTTTCTTTGGTTGTTTGTTTGAATCAAACTTGAAAATTTTTAGTAACGAAAATGAGGGCGAAAATATTTTACCGAAATTAACAAAGTAAAACAGGTTTCAAGTATTTCTTCATTAATTAAGCGCAATACCATATGATACTATTCACTTAATTTTAAATTTAGGAATGAAAATGCAAAAATATGTGACAACCGGCGTACTAGCTAAGCATTTTAGTTTTTAATTTAAATATTGCAATTGTTGCAAAGTAACACTGTGGGCCTGAAGTCATATTACCAATTCCAGAACCAGAATTGGTTCGGAATTCCAAGAAAAACAGCAGTATAACCATTAAACTCTGTTAATATTTGACTGCCTTAACAACCTAATTTGGCACAATTTTTCACTTTCTTCTTGGCGATTTTCGTTCAATAATAAAAACTTTTAGCACGTATCTCCCTCTAGTTATGGAGACAAAAAGTTATACTTCACAAATTGGTTCTGGTTCTGGAACCAGAACAAGCAATATGAAGAGGCCCTGTATAACGGACTCCCGAAATTTAGTAAAAAAGTAACTTGCACACTAAAATGTTACACTATGGCATAACTATATTTTTAATATGATCTTAGTGAATAAATATCTGCTTGAATTATTGTCTTACAAAAAATTCTATAGTCTAACTTTGTTTTATTACTAGAAATAAAACTAAATAGTATTGTATGGATATTCCATGTGACTATTTTGTTTTAATTTTAACAAAATCTAGATTGCTTCTTCTTTGCTATCAAAGGAAGTGGGTTGTTATCTAATTGTCTTTTCTTGGCTTCTTGCTATAAATAAACCTTAAAAAGTTCTATGTTCTATTTGAGATTTCAAGTTTTTAATGTAATATGGTTAATATTTTTTAGAGTTATCAATTGTCAATAACTTATAGGTCATGGCTTTTAGTCCTGGCCTGGGTCATTCTCCTATTTGCAATTTTTTGTTGCCACATTGTAGCAGACTAATCTAAGCATAGTACATTCAATAATATAATATAACTATTTATTGCATACATTTTCAACAAAAAAATAAATTGCTAATCTCTAACAATATTTGATGCATATTATTGTGACCAAAAACCCTAATGAAAAAAAACATTTTTAAGAACTTGGTATGCCAGAAGGGCTGAGGAATGTTGCACACTTAAAGGGTGGCGCATAGAAGTAACAGTGTGTTGAAGGGTAGCATGCTTATGCTATCCCTCTGGCTATATCAAATTGTCAAAAGCTTTCATCACCTTCACAGCATTGAGAAGCCACCAATTTGTCATGGCAGTTTTAGTTTGAGAAACATTTTAATAATGGCCAGACTGCAAGACCAAGGTGAAAAGGTGTGCAAAGTTACTGCAGTTTCTGCAAATTTATGCAATAGTGTAAGCAGCTTGTTAGTTGAATTAATAAAACTTATAATACGATAAGGTAGACACCTTAGGCAAGTTGGTTATAGTAAATCTCGTGGTTTATTTAAGAAAATTAGAGAAACAGTGCAGGATTAAACTACTTATTAGCTGACGAGGCAACTCTGTCACAGTTACTCCCGCTGTTTACCCGTGTGTCATGTTTGGCGCGCGTTGGCGGACTTCAAAAATTTATTCAGATAGTGAACAAAAATAGGCAAATCTGAAAAGAATGGTTAAAATAATCTTTGTTTCTTAGAAATGTGGCACGAATTTTTAATTCATTTATCATTCATGGCTTCAAATTCAAACAGCAACGCCTCTAACGAGGATTCGCTTGAAAACTTAGTTGGAAAATTGAAATCCAATTTAGCATCAAATGCCGATTGGTTAAAGCAGAACACGCCCGAATTTTGGCTAGCAAGCAGTGGTATGTCACGTGACCAGTTCTTGGCCGCCGTGGCCAAATGCCAGGCCGAGCAGGCTGAGGATGAGGATGACCAGCCGATTGTGGTGGAGGAGGCCGGCAAGGCTCCGGAGGAGGAGTCGCTGGACAGCCTGCTGGTTGGCCTGCGGCAGCAGATTCGCAACAACCCAGCTGTGCTAGTTGGCATGTCGGCTAAAGCTGGCAAGGCGCCGGCCAAGCAGGGACAAAAATAGTTTTTATCGATCTTGTGCGAGCCTAAGGAGCATATCAGTGTCTTTAGTGCCCTAGTCACTTTGCATACTATGGAAAATCTGTAATTCAATTAGCTGACATTTTTATTAGAGTTGGTAGCTGCACTCCATCAAACAGTGGTCAGGGAGAGGTAGGTAACCTGCGGGGTAGCAACCTACGGAAATGGGATAGCAACCTACGAGATTGGGGGTAGCAACCTACGGGAATGGGCTAGCAACCTACGGGAATGGGCTAGCAACCTACGGAAATGTGATAGCAACCTACGAGATTGGGGGTAGCAACCTACGGGAATGGGGCTAGCAACCTACGGGAGAGGGGGTAGCAACCACGGGAGAGGGGAGAGGGGGTAGCAACCACAGGAGAGGGGGTAGCAACCACGGGAGAGGGGGTAGCAACCTACGGGAATGGAGTAGCAATCTATGGGAATGGAGTAGCAACCTACGGGAATGGGGTAGCAACCTACGGGAATGGGGTGGCAACCTACGGGAGAGGGGTAGCAACCACGGGAGAGGGGGTAGCAACCTATGGGAATGGGGTGGCAACCTACGGGAGAGGAGAGAGGGGGTAGCAACCTACGGGAATGGGGTGGCAACCTACGGGAGAGGGGGTAGCAACCACGGGAGAGGGGGTAGCAACCTACGGGAATGGAGTAGCAACCTTCGGGAATGGAGTAGCAACCTTCGGGAATGGAGTAGCAACCTTCGGGAGGGGCGGGTAGCATAGCAACCTACGAGGAGGAGTTGAGTAGCAATGAGCTTTCAGGTTCTCTACCATGGATTTAACTGAAAAGCTGGCCTAAGCTTATGCATGAATATTAATCTGGCTCGCATTCATTCTCTTGCAGATTAGCAAGATTGTCAAGCAGCTTAATATTCCCCCATCATTAACCAGCTTTTTGTTGTCTTTGTTGCAGTGTTGCACTATAAAGCACATTTTTGACACGGTTTAGACTACTTGATTAAGTAGCCTGTAACACAGCCTACATTCTATCTGAATTTAAATGCTACTCGTACTTCTAGTATTCTAGTTCTAGTTCCCTATAATTTCCCCGTTTTGTGGCAGTGTTGACCAATGAAACTGTCTTTTTATACTATTTTTTTGGGAATTTCAACTTTCTAGATCTGTGTGTCCACTTCCATGTAGAGTTTGTGCCACAACTCTTTTTCTACAAGTTTTTCTCTATCCAGGACTCTATTTCGCAGCACATTAGTTATTTGTTTCTAAGGAAGTATGTTTAGATAAATAAAATGCATAGATATGTATAGCACTTGCACAGTGCTGTATCGGATTGAGTTTTGCAATTTTTGTATGCACTAAATAGTTTTTTGCAAGAGCTTGTTGAGTCTTATCATTTCTTTGTTGTTGGTCGCTAGTTCGTTGATCTATCAATTGTCACTGGCAGTCAATTGTTACTGACAGTCAATTGTCACCGGCAGTCAATTGTCACTGGCAGTCAATTGTCACTGGCAGTCAATTGTCACTGACAGTTAATTATCACCGGCAGTCAATTGTCACTGGCAGTCAATTGTTACTGACAGTCAATTGTCACCGGCAGTCAATTGTCACTGACAGTCAATTGTCACCGACAGTCAATTGTCACTGACAGTCAATTGTCACCGACAGTCAATTGTCACCGGCAGTCAATTGTCACCGGCAGTCAATTGTCACTGGCAGTCAATTGTCCGCAGAAATATTGTGTGCGATTATAAATCATTATTTTTAACTGGTATAGATTTTTTTATTTGACACAAAATGGACTATTTTTCATTAGGCCTTTCCAAACGAAGGGCGTTAATTGAAGCCAACTAGCGGTTAGTCGGGTATCAGTTGTTTTACCTAAAAAAGTTGAAGCAGACTAAAGTACTCCAACACACCCAAATCAAGGCTTGCATTCGGTTGAAATAAGGTGAGCAGGATGTTTGCATTTTCGATGCACCGCAGTGTGCAAACTTGGTTAGTCTGCTGCACACGCTGAAGCTCAATACCTGCATTTGATTGTGTGTGCCTTTCCCGAATCTGCTGTAAGGATAAAAGGCTCTAGTGTAGCTAATCTGAATACAAATATTTTCCCAAAAATATCCCGACTGCAAGCGTTCTACAGTCACGCGCGCAAAGCGTCTAGTGTAAATATGCTATGTCCCATTTGTACTATAAATACCTGCTCACCTCTTATAGCAATCAGTTGATTTTTGGAATATGGAGCCGTTTCCCAAGCGTACATTACTGAGTCAATCAATGCACGCAGGAACTATTATTCATTTTCAAGCTATCTGGTTTCATTTTTGCATCATAAAATACAGACAGATATCTTCCCTTCTGGGCTGATAATCATTAAGTCAAGGCTGAACACTCTACCTGTACTGTCAACAGAAAGCGACACCTCAACCTGATTTTATTCACCATCTAATTGCTCGTGCATGTATTTTTTATTATTAATATCCGTAGATAGATGCAAAATATCTAATTAAGTTCAGCCAAGAAGCAGGCGTCAGTCAAAAATGTACTAACAATGAGGTACAGTTTAAAATAAAGAAACTCTGTAGCAGACAGAGATCTGCTACAATACTAATAGCTAAAATGCTAGCTAGTGTGCGGTGCTCGTTCAAAGCAATAGTTTAGCAGTGCCAGCTAAGAGCAGAATGCGCTTTCATTTAGCTATTCAGCTATCTCCCCAGCTATCCGGTAACAACGTGTTCTTGTGGCGCTAAGTTTGTGCTCAAAATCGCATCGAGTAAAATAGATGTAGACGCGTATTGCCATACATGTAGTTATGTAGTTGATATTGTATAATATGTAATATTATAAGCAATAATTTCCCTCCGTCACCTAACTCCGCCAACAACCTCATTCCACCAACCACCTCACTCCGCCATGCAACCACCTCATTCCACCAACCACGTCATTCCACCAACCACCTCACTCCGCCAACCACCTCACTCCACCAACCACCTCATTCCGCCAACCACCTCATTACTCCAACCACCTCACTCCGCCAACCATCTCTCGCCACCAACCACCTCGCCACCAACCACCTCACTCCGCCAACCTCCTTACTGCGCCAACAACCTCACTCCGCCAACCACCTGACTCCACTAACTACGATCACTTTACCCACAGTCACACTCGGCTGGCACCCCTGCTTTGCTACTTTTTCCACTGTCTTCACCATCTTCCCAAGGCATTCAATTCACGATAGCAAAGCATTTAAGCAAATATCAATTTAAAGTACGGTCTTAATACAAGTTGATCAATCATTGGGCTAGTTAAATGCGATCCGCCGCCTCTAAGCAGACGGAAGTAATTGTTCAAATCGCGTTACCATGACGTCCAATCGGTGAGGCTTTTGCTGATGAGGTCACCTCAAACATTGACGGATTCTCCCAGCGATTTGCAACCGCGCCGCTGATGTCAACCGCGGTGACGTAGTTCCGCTTGCTGAACACGGACACGCTGGTGACTGTGTACAGCTCCTGGCGGTAGACGCGCCGCTTGGACCAGCAGAGAACCTCGCGGCAGCCGCGCCGGAAGTTGGCGTTCATGCAGGCGTACAAGACCGGCTTGGACAGGCCGGCCAGGCTGTACAGGCTCACTGACAGCACGAACGGATCGAAACCCAATGGCCTGTCGGTGGTTTCCAACGTCGCCAAAGCGGTTGCCGCGCCCGCTATGCCGACGAAGACCAGCACCAGGACTTGAGCCAGCGACATTGCCGTGAGGTCCGTCAGCGCCACTGTGGCCATCAGCTTGAATGTTTTCACTTTGGCGCGAGGTACCTTGTTCAATGGGGGGTCGGGTATTTTGATTTTTTAACCTAATTTATGGACATTGAAGGGAATTCAGTGGCGATGAAGCTGTCAGGTCTGGGCTTTTGAGTGAAAGGGTAGCTTGTAGCTGAGAGAGTAGCTGACGGTAGTTTAGTAGAGCAGAGTTTACTAAACTACCGCCAGCTTGAGTTTAGCAGAGGGTAGCTCAGTAGAGCAGAGGGTAGCTCAGTAGAGCAGAGGGTAGCTCAGTAGAGCAGAGGGTAGCTCAGTAGAGCAGAGGGTAGGCTCAGTAGCGAGTATATCTTATAAGCTAGCAATGATTACCCAAAGCAATAACCAGCATCACTGAGCTCCATCCCGCGCCCCAACCTGATTTGCAGTCCTCTGCAGCATCCGGCCGCCGCGCACCGAGCCCCTCGGCTGGTTGATGGTCCACAGGTAGGTCCAGACGCGGACAAAGAGCGCCAGAGTGGCGCAGGTGGGCAGCAGGAAGGCCAGCGCACTGTAGGGGCAGATGTAGGCCAGCGCCAAACCGGTTTGTCCGCCTGGCGCGCACACGAAGCGGCCGCCGCCGGGCAGGACGGATCGCTGGCTGTAAAGCGCGGCCATTGGCGCGGCCGAGGCGACCCCGATCGAGCAGCTGGCGAATATGAGGCGCTTGGCAACCGAACGGCTAATACGCGAGCTCAACGGACGCACAATGGCGTAGTACCTGTCAGCCTGGATGGACAGCAACAGGCAGACGTTGCAACCGAGGTGGCTGTGCAGCAGGACCCCGGCCAGACGGCAGGCGGGGTCGCCGAGCGGCCAGGACAGGCCGGCCAGGCTAACCAGCGCCATGGCCAGCGTCACCGTGAAGGCCATCGCTGAGCCGCTAAGCGCGATCACAAAATAGTTTGTGGTGCTCTGCAGCCGGCGCGAGTGCAGGATCACGTGACAGGTGACGGCGTTTCCCAGTAGGCAGACCAGGCCGCAGGCTGCGAGGATCACTATGATGAGGACTCGGGCGCCGAGTGGCAGAGCTGGAATCTGCAAGCCCAACGAAGCGGCGGTGGCAGCAGCGTCGGAATCAGCAGCAGCTGCAGTGGCAGATTCGGTAGTCGAAGACGCTGAAAGCATTGCTGACGCTGCTGTTGACATCTTGACTGTGGCTGGCTGCGAACTTCTTCGACTTTTGTCCTCCTGAACTGTTCGAGACCGACTGCGGAAAAGACTTGAGGCCGGCGGGCAAAAAGGGGGCTTAATGACGGCCTGCCATGCGGCTCGGGCTCGCCCGTCTTGTGTCACGCCAACCCTCCCTCATCTAGTTCTATCCCCAGCCTCCTTCCCAATAGCGACATCCCAGCTCGTGTTCGCCTCTTCTCTCTCTCTCTCTCTTCATGCCTTGTCTCTATAGCAACGAAATCCTCGTTAATAAACCCCCCCTCTTTTAGCCAACGGGGGAAGCCATGTAGAGGCGTACAAGGGTTGGTTGCCATTCTCTCACTCTGCCTACCTGCCTCCATCCTTTGCTCCCTTCTTGTCTCTCTTCCCGGACTTGTGTCACCTGCTCGCCCGCGTTCAACACGGCTATCCTCTTCTCTCTTCCCCTGGCTCTGCTCCCCTCTCCTGGCCTCTCCCCGATTCCTTCAAAGAATTCTTATCTTTTAACTTTGTCTGCTTTTCTTACCAAGCGCCCGGTCTTCCGCCCGCCCCGTTTTGCCTGCCTTAGCTATTTCTTAGAAAATTGAGGCACTTTTCGGCCAGCAGCAACATGACTTGCTTTGTCGCTTCTTAAACTTTGGATTATAAAATAGGAAAAAGATGTTCCGAGTGAAAGAACTGCGTGTCCCCAGGGATTCGCTAGGCGCTCTTGAAGCCTGGTTGTTCCTGGGAAGCCGCAGATTTCTAAGAATAAATGAAGCAGCTAAAATGAAATTAGCTTATGCAGGAAATAATCTAAACTATATTTAAAGGCTGACCAAACATGAAGATAAACACTAAGACAGACAGACGGACGGACGGACGGACGGACGGACGGACGGACAGACAGACAGACAGACAGACAGACAGACAGACAGACAGACAGACAGACAGACAGACAGACACTAAGACAGACACTAAGACAGACAGACAGACAGACAGACAGACAGACAGACAGACAGACAGACAGACAGACAGACAGACAGACAGACAGACAGACAGACAGACAGACAGACACATTGACAGACAGAGAGACAGACAGACAGACAGACAGACAGACAGACAGACAGACAGACAGACAGACAGACAGACAGACAGACAGACAGACAGACAGACAGACAGACAGACAGACAGACAGACAGACAGACAGACAGACAGACAGACAGACAGACAGACAGACAGACAGACAGACAGACAGACAGACAGAAACAGAATGGTGACAGATAGAAAGGCATCGGCAGCTATTTTTAATCCAGCTGCTGTCAGATCGATACTCCCGCATGTTGGCTGGCTCAGGTGCAAGGCACTTCAGTTTAAGATCGAAGAGACGGAGAGAAGGAAATGGGAAGGGAAGTTGCATGGGGAATAGTCAGGTGGCGAGCTACTCACTTTGCCACCTTAACGAGAACAGGAGTAGCAGAGATCCTTAGCAGATTTTGCCTGCCTGCCTGCATGGCTGTTAAGCAAAGAAAAAATGGCCTTCCCTGCAGTTTGCTCCAATGGGCCTGACTCGGCTGCCGTTGAGTTATTTTAGTTAGTTAGCTAGTTAGATAGTTAGTTAGTTAGTTAGTTATTTTGTTTGTTTGTTAGTTAGTTAGTTAATTGGTTAGTTAGTTAGTTAGTTAGTTAGTTAGTTAGTTAGTTAGTTAGTTAGTTAGTTAGTTAGTTAGTTAGTTAATTAGTTAGTTAGTTAGTTAGTTAGTTAGTTAGTTAGTTAGTTAGTTAGTTAGTTAGTTAGTTAGTTAGTTAGTTAGTTAGTTAGTTAGTTAGTTAGTTAGTTAGTTAGTTAGTTAGTTATTTAGTTAGTTAGTTAGTTAGTTAGTTAGTTAGTTAGTTAGTTAGTTAGTTAGTTAGTTAGTTAGTTAGTTATTTAGTTAGTTAGTTAGTTAGTTAGTTAGTTAGTTAGTTAGTTAGTTAGTTAGTTAGTTAGTTAGTTAGTTAGTTAGTTAGTTAGTTAGTTAGTTAGTTAGTTAGTTAGTTAGTTAGTTAGTTAGTTAGTTAGTTAGTTAGTTAGTTAGTTAGTTAGTCAGTTAGTTATTTAGTTAGTTAGTTAGTTAGTTAGTTATTTTGTTTGTTTGTTTGTTAGTTAGTTAATTGGTTAGTTAGTTAGTTAGTTAGTTAGTTAGTTAGTTAGTTAGTTAGTTAGTTAGTTAGTTAGTTAGTTAGTTAGTTAGTTAGTTAGTTAGTTAGTTAGTTAGTTAGTTAGTTAGTTAGTTAGTTAGTTAGTTAGTTAGTTAGTTAGTTAGTTAGTTAGTCAGTTAGTTATTTAGTTAGTTAGTTAGTTAGTTAGTTAGTCAGTTAGTTAGTTAGTTAGTTAGTTAGTTAGTTAGTTAGTTAGTTAGTTAGTTAGTTAGTTAGTTAGTTAGTTAGTTAGTTAGTTAGTTAGTTAGTTAGTTAGTTAGTTAGTTACTTAGTTAGTTAGTTAGTTAGTTAGTTAGTTAGTTAGTTAGTTAGTTAGTTAGTTAGTTAGTTAGTTAGTTAGTTAGTTAGTAAGTTAGTTAGTTAGTTAGTAAGTTAGTTAGTTAGTTAGTTAGTCAGTTAGTTATTCAGTTAGTTAGTTAGTTAGTCAGTCAGTTAGTTAGTTAGTTAGTTAGTTAGTTAGTTAGTTAGTTAGTTAGTTAGTTAGTCAGTCAGTCAGTTAGGTTGATCGAGAAGTCAGTTAGCTGTTGAGAGGGAGACAGAGGAGTAGTGCTGTCAGATTAGGAAGGCGGCAAACCCCAACAGAAGAGACAGCTCAGATTGCAGGTAGTCACCTTACAGGGTAACTGAGTGCTATTCGAAATGTTTTGACTGCAGCTCGGCTACATCGGGCTTGGTTGGGCGGCAACGGTCTTGTGTTTACTGGATAATAATAGGTGGGCGAGCTGAGCAACCTGACAGTGGCGCACCTGCGTCTCCCTATTGATGAGCGGCCAAGCCGAATAGGAATTGTTTCTTCTTTCATTTTCCAACCTGAAAGTGCTCAAGCGAGTCTGTAATCTAGTGTCCTTGTTGTCTTTTTTCGAATGACAGGGTGTTGCTTTTTCGCTGCTGATTAAGAACCACATGCCGCTAGACTTGGTTCCAAATGAAGTTAAATACCGCTTAAATGCTACTCACGAGTAACATCGCCCGATAAATTCTAATAGCAGCAGCTCAGTGGTAAACGCATCGGTCCCTGGTTCGATTCCATGCGCGGCCAACTTTCAGCGGAATGGGCAGGATCGCCCATTGCTGAGCCACTTGCGAAACCAGCAATGGTCCAACTGCAGATCGTTAGTTTTAGTTTTAGCTTAGTTTAGATGGCAAATGCGCCTCATAGATACCACATAGAAGAGAGATAGATCGAAGTTCAAGCAGATTCTAGTTTGCGTCGGAATGAATGTTGAATTTTTAGCTTTGAAGGTCTGACACCGAAGTTTGGTACACGAGACGGTGTTTGCGTCTGAATAAACTCTTCGAAAAATGCAGCAGCCCAACCATAGTGAGGTGGGTGTATAAGGACCTTCCCCAGCTTTACTAACCTTGTGGCAAAACCACGGATATTGTCAAGGGTTTGCCTAATTGTTTAACTTACTATATTTAGCAGTACTATGCGGACGTTTGTGAAAAGCTTTTTTTGTGAGCGAGCGAGCTCTCTGTCTCTGCTGTACGAGCGTACGTAAAACCGCGCAGCAAAAAACCTGCGACACAATTTAGCGGTAAGAAAATCTCAGCCCTTTAGCAAGCTCCATTGGCTGCGCGCACAAGGAACTACGAGCGTACAGGTGTGGGTGTGAATTAGCTCGTACGCGTACTTGCATTTGTCATGCAATAGACATTTTCTCTCCCTCTTGAGCAGGTTTTTATATAGCGCATAATCGCATCAATTCTCGCTCCCGACAACGCCGCGCTCGTAAATAAACTTAGAACAGAAAAGAAGACTGGAGATGCCATTCAAAGTCAAATTTCACATTTTCAAAGTCCTATCCATGCTTATTGCTTTCGTAAAATTAGTTCGAGTGCACTCATCTTGCTCATCGTCATCGGTCTGGACTTCGAAACTTCAGCGACTCGACAGCTGTCCTACAGGTGCTCACGGGCGCATCTTCATCAAGCTCAAGCCAAATATTTCACTTGGCTCCAATCTGGTTGAGGTGAGCCACGGAGTGCAATTAGAGCACCTGCCTCCCTTGGACGGCAGAGTTGCCTATTTGTCCCGGACAGTCACCGGCCTGGCGCTCAACCGGACGCTGACTTCCAGGTCAGCTGCAGAGAAATACCTCTGCGTTGAGAAAGTAAACTCGTCCAGGCTAGGCGACCCGATGCCGTCCATCATAGAATTCTCACTGGAACTTCTCCTTGACGATGACTTCCCGGCGCTTGAGACTCCACCAATCCTGCACCTGTGGCGCGGCTCCCTCAACGGCTCGGAGCTGTACCGGTTTCGCGCCGTGCCGCCGCGTGGCGCCGAGCAGTCTGAGATGCGCTTCCACCTAGCGACTGGCGCGCCCGACTGGCTCCGGCTGGACGACCGCGACGGCCGCCTGATCCTCTCCTACAGGCCGCCCCGGACGCTCCGACCAACCTGACCTTCCGAGTGCTGGTGAGCGACCCGCTGACCTGCAACGAGTCGCCGGAGACAACCGTCCAGCTGAATCTCTACCGGATTTGGCGACAGCCGACTTTCGAGCTCGACCTGACACCGACCAAGTGCAGCGCCTTGGCCAGCGACAACCGTCTGCTGCTGGATGCTGTCCGAGCCTCTCCTGAGCTGGAGTCACCCAATGCCCAGCTAAAACTCATCAAGCTTTTCCACCAGAAAAACTTGGCCTTTATTGAAGCGTACACTGTGAAAGACAGCGGCGGAGGAATTTCTGTGCGAGCGGTGATGAGCTATCGCTGCGACTCCCGTGATGATGCCGCGAAGTCTAACTTTGCGGCGATATTCAGCGTCGCAGGTACCTCCTGCATCGTCGTTGCCTTAGTACTCGTAGCCATCTTTGTCGTCCTCTGGATAGTCGCCGCGCTGATCTTCCGGGTCATGTGCCGGCGACGCGGCTGCAAGTCTCTGGATTTTCTGCTCTGCTTCAAAGAGGAGAGAGAGCCTTCCAGCTCGGCTGCGGAGCAGACGAGTCTCGTCTGACTCTTATCGTTGAGGTTTGCTTAAGTTCTGTCTTCCTCTTTTTGCTAGCTTCCACTGGTTGTCCTTGAGAGTTGCTTTTTATGATTGTTATGAAAAGCTGCTTCCCAAAATGGCTTTTTTGAAGAGCTACGCTCGTATTTCCAAAGATGATCATTCGTGAGGAGCTGCTCCCCAAGATGATCATTCGTGAGGAGCTGCTCCTCAAGATGATCATTCGTGAGGAGCTGCTCCCCAAGATGATCATTCGTGAGGAGCTGCTCCTCAAGATGATCATTCGTGAGGAGCTGCTCCTCAAGATGATCATTCGTGAGGAGCTGCTCCCCAAGATGATCATTCGTGAGGAGCTGCTCCCCAAGATTATCATTCGTGAGGAGCTGCTCCTCAAGATGATCATTCGTGAGGAGCTGCTCCCCAAGATGATCATTCGTGAGGAGCTGCTCCACAAGATGATCTGAAGAGCTGCTTCCCAAGATGATCATTCGTGAAGAGCTGCTTTCCAAGATGATCATTCGTGAGGAGCTGCTCCCCAAGGGTAATTAGTAGACATTGTCGTGCTTGTGCGATCTGCTACAAACTCTCTCACCCAACCTTTCACCCTCTCTTTCGTAGCTGCTCCAACTTATTGTGCTATCCAAGACTCTAATGGCAGGGTATGCGCTCAGAAGCAGTACTACTTGCTAACATAACCTCTAGCTGCTCATTCGCAAATACACAAGAACCCTACTCGACCTGTGCCAGTTGGTTCACAGCTTAACAACATAGCCTGCCTGTCTAATATCTTCAACCATATTTTGGATTTCGGTAACATAAAAAATATTCTTTTCATGATTTACTAAAAGACTTGGCCATTGTGACAGTGCAAGGTCAAGGTGGGAAGCTTCCTGAAAACAGGCAAAATGCAAACTGCAAACTGCATTGTGTGTTTTTTAAAAAGATTTGCCGTTCTGCACAGCGCTGACTGGGGTTTGGCCATAGACAAATCCGTCCAGACAAAACACTGCAAAGACAGGAGCAGCTGGAATTTCGCCGGAACTTTGCTGGACTCCTATCAAAAAACAGCTTGATAAACTTGTGAGCGCAGCTCGGACAAAACACCTGCTGGCTGCAATTTGGAAGTCCAAATCGAAGGTGAGATGTTGGGAATTAATTAAAAGTGACATTAAATTGTTTCAACTCATTGTAAATTTGCATACTTGTATTTACTGAATTTACTGATTAGTTTTATTCGCATATTGTTGCACTCAGAATTTTTCAGGACCAGGAACTCAAAATAATTACCTACTGTCAGTAATATAGTTTGAGGTTAGTTACTTGTTAATGTTTGTGAGTCATGGGTTTAGTCAAAAAGCAATGAGATGAAGGGGTGCGTTATTTGCAAAAATAGAATGCAGTTTATAACAAATTCGTGTTTTCATACAGGAGCTACTTTTCATACTGACCTGTGCTATTCAACATCGAAAAACACAACGGAACAAAAATCCTGCATCTGTTGTCCACCCTCGAGAAACTGTTACTTTCTGGTTTTTTTAAAATCGATTTTTCCGTTTTTTTTTTCGCGCCAATTCAAACCGCAGCCGCGCAGAGCGAGTGCCAGTAGGTGATGGTCTGCTCAGGATTGGCTGACATCTCTCTCCAGTGCTCCAGCTCGCGGCGCTTCGCGAACAGCTCGCAGCCCAGCACAACGCTGCCAGAGGCTTGTCTGAAGTTTAGAAGAAAATACTATAGTATATTTTCATCCACTGCCAAGCAAGCTTGGCCATAGACAAAAGAATTGAAAGCGACAAAGTTGCGCGCGTGTGACACGAGCAGCTATAGTCATCATTTTCTTCAAATATTTCTATCTCGAGACAAAATAAAGCAGGTATTCGGTTATGCTACTGGACAGAGAGTAGCAAGTTAAATTGTCTCATAAAGATAGTGCTGAGTAGAGTGATTTCTTAGAAATGAGCTTGAACGTATATTTGTCGTACTACCAGTGCATTTAGTAGGCTCTCGAGCTCCAGTTGTCTCTTTTGTCTCCTTTTAATCGACAAGACGGGCTACTCAACACATTTGCGTGTAAGCTACTTTCGGTTCAGTAGTACGAGCTAAGTTAAATGGAAGCATTTTAATTGTATTTTTTAAGTCAAGGCTCATTTATTTGCTCTTAGCCCCCACAACCCAGCTTAAACCCTCAAACCGCGTCTTTCCACAGAACTTCGACCCGCTCCGCCCCGTCAAATTTTTATTGCCTATTCTCCCTGTTTAAATCTGCCATGTACATTTCAGTGACGCTGGCCAATGTACATTACGGCTGAACCAATTAGGAAGTTGTTTACGCCTGCAAGCTTGGCTTCTAAACTTGCTACTTTATATAAAACTTTTCTTATAAAGCTTCTTCCTCGCCTTTGCAGTGAGTGAACTGGAAGTGGAAAGCTGTTTTACTATTTGACCCATCTAGCCATTTATAATTGGTGCAATTTTGAACCACCTTCATTTTGTGGTGGAAAACAATGAGTCAATGATAAAATATTTACGTGTATGCTTTTATTAAACTACTCATAAGTGAACGAAAGTAGTAAGCCAAGACTTAAAAAAATGCAAAAATAATGCCATGAATGAACATTGAATTAAAATTCGTTGAGAAATCGCTGACAATTTGCTCCGCCCAGGCTTACCAAAAAGAGACCCAATGCCTGTGGCGTGGTGCATCATGGTGACCTTGATAATCGTCTGGCTAAGGTCCGCCACCCGATTGAAAATCAGCGACTGATTGAATGCTGACGAATGACCGACCGTCTCAGTACGCTTGCTTTTCACCTCCTTGCCCTGCAGACCCGTGTGCATGGAGACCCTCAGGTACACCTCTGCAGTTAGGAGTGGGTGTCTGTCTGTCTGTCTGTCTGTCTGTCTGTCTGTCTGTCTGTCTGTCTGTCTGTCTGTCTGTCTGTCTGTCTGTCTGTCTGTCTGTCTGTGTCTGTCTGTCTGTCTGTCTCTCTGTCTGTCTGTCTGTCTGTCTGTCTGTCTGTCCTGTCTGTCTGTCTGTCTGTCTGTCTGTCTGTCTGTCTTAGTGTCTGTCTGTCTGTCTGTCTGTCTGTCTGTGTCTGTCTGTCTGTCTGTCTCTCTGTCTGTCTGTCTGTCTGTCTGTCTGTCTGTCTGTCTGTCTGTCTGTCTGTCTGTCTGTCTGTCTGTCTGTCTGTCTGTCTGTCTGTCTGTCTGTCTGTCTGTCTGTCTTCTGTCTGTCTGTCTGTCTGTCTGTCTGTCTGTCTGTCTGTCTGTCTGTCTGTCTGTCTGTCTGTCTGTCTGTCTGTCTGTCTATCTATCTATCTATCTTATCTATCTATCTATCTATCTATCTATCTATCTATCTATCTATCTATCTATCTATCTATCTATCTATCTATTATCTATCTTATCTATCTATCTATCTATCTATCTATCTATCTCACCGATGCACTCGCAGTATCACTCTTCGTTGGCAGGTTCCTGCACTCGTGCAGCACAACCGTGATTCT
>NIVC01003534.1:0-92576 GCA_002269645.1 Macrostomum lignano
TTTCAACCTCCGAGAATTGCTGAAGTGGCTCCAACCGATCACGAAATATGCGTTGTCGATGGAGGCTCGCTGAACTAAATCTATCGCAACCAAAATTTCATTTCTTTCAATCGTCTAAGGGCGAAGGCAATGCAAAATTAGCTATCAAGACAGCTCTAGAGCAGGCTAGGTTTTGTCTAGTCCAGACTAACTAGTCAAAGCTTTTATGCATACCAAAGTAAGACTAAACTACCATAGACAGAACTAGGTTGTTTGTCTATGCTAGACCGGTCTAAATTTGTGTTTCTGCATACCAAATCCGAGTCCAGACTAGCTTTTCAAGACCGGACTACCCTAGACAGAGCTTTCTGCATACGGCTCATTAACATGCACTGTAGTTTTTTGATCCCATAAAGAGGGAGACAGAAGGTTTAAGAGAGCTGAGTAGAAAGACAGCAGATTTGATTGCTTGCATCTTTCATTTACGCAAACAAAATCGAAATGGCTGACGCAGAGCCAACTACAATGGCAGAAGTTCTGCCTCCTCTATTTAACTACGGAGCTATGCCGAATGGTGAGATTTCAGGAGTAACATCCGGCGAGTTCGACTTGATTTGCACGTCATTCGATCATGCCCAAGGTCATTAGACAGTCGAGATGCAGCGAACCGCTATAGATTCTCCGAGAAAAGCTGCTAGAGGCTTTCGCCATCTTCTTGAGTTTATGAAGAGCGTCAGTGAGAAAGCAGGCGGCCTTACTAAGGTGTACACCGACCGCTGCATATGGTAGGTAGTTTGACCTGTCCACCATATTCATGTGTCTCTGTGAACACATTTGAATCTAGACAAATCAGTTGCCAACTTTTCTTAAACTGCAGAGTAACTAGAGCGTGCCACCTGGATGCCTGTGGCCAGACTATCCAGGAGATCTTGCTCATCACTGGGCGAAAGTGTGAGCGAACTGTTAAGCGCTACTTATCGAGGCGACGTGATCGCAGTTTGTATAGGGCATCTCTGGCTGTGGATCAGGCGCTGAATCATACAGTTTCCGAAACTAATGTCAATAAGATCGTTAAGCTAGCTCGTCCAAAATCCAATCACAATAAGCGAGGCTACGATGGAGGAATGTGCGGATGTTTATCAAGAGCCTATCCAGACCGACGGCGCACTACGTGTGCAGGCTGCTCCGTCAAAGAAGATGAAAGTGACCATTGGCGGCAGTCGCAATCTGATCGATATTCTTTTTGAGTGACGTTTCTGTGTAGGCCTGGTATTAACTGATTAACATACGATTTCTTTGTTGAACAGTTTTTGATGTTTTTCTAACATAAAAAAATAAAATTTACCCTTTGTTATTGTTTAAATTGCGTTGCGTGTTAATGTCCAAAATGACATTAACACGCATCCCACGCGCGTGTTATTGTCACCAAAAGTGCATAGCAATGGTCTATGGCCGATCTTACAGTTGTATCTAAGTGAGAATATAGCTCGATCGGTATTAAAAATACCTATAAAAATACTTTTATAGGTACTAAGTATAAATAAAGTGTTAATCTCCGACTTCTTCGATACGTAACACTGGCGACGATTCCGATAGAACCCCTAGAAACAGATGGAGTGACCCGATGGCTCCAACGCTTCGATGCTACCGTGAAAGTAAAAAAATGGGCGGAGGATTTGCTAAAGTACGCGTTTGGTTTCCTTTTTGGTTTGGTTTGGCGGAACGTTTCGTGCGGACAATTAAGGAGGCCATCAAAGCAAACGGACTCAGTCAAGCAGTTATCGATCGCTACCTGTTGTTCTATCGAGCATCTGGTGGGAAGAGCAGAGCATCACCCGCAGAACTGCTGTTCGGCAGAAAGATCCGAGCACCACTGCTCTCCAATAGGCCAACCTGGGTACCCGGCGAGCATCTAATCTACAAAACCGACCGACGGGCTCAAGAAGCTTCACTAGTTTGCCCAACGGGTTCAAACATGGCCACTATCAAGGTGGGGCCCGATCTGTACAAGAAGGCCCACCTGGATCAACTCCAGAGGCATAGTCCCATGCAAGTCGATAGTGAAGCAGCAGAGATCAACACCGAGGCTGACGCAGACCAAGCCGCCGGGGCGCGAGCGTCGGACAGCAGTCAGAACGTCAGCAGAAGCTCCTGTGTCATTTCTGAAGACTTACAGCCGCTACCACCACCCCCCGAGGACTGCGGAACACAGCCCTCACAGCAGCATCAACAGCTGCTGACGCCTGGTCGGCTGGAACTGACGCCTGAGGAGTTGGGCCCCAGGAGAAGTCGCCGTCTGTGTGGGAAGTCCCGCGTCAACTACAAGGTTAGAATGTGCAAGTTCATTTTGTAAAAGAAGGGAGGTGTTGCATACTAGCCTTAAGTATAGAGGCAGAGTTTTATTTATTATTATTGCTACGTACGAATAGCCATGTCGAGCCATAGACTCTAATGAAAAGCTATGGCTACAGGTCGTGAAGCAATCCAAGTCGATGAGCTTGGGGATAATAAAACGAGAAAGATCAGAGCTGATCATATTTAAGACGAGCCAGACTCGCATACCATCGCTACAATCATCGTGTGTGGCTTCTTCAAGACATAACACTGCGAGATATGCTCTTGCAACCACAGAGTCATTCCTTTGCCCGACATGGTGATATCCTCGCTCTGAAGCTGGTTGACAGGCGAAGCTCAGGAACAAAGACTGTCTATCTGTTGGACTCCTCTTCAACAGCTGCCAGCTCTTTAGTTAGCCGGGTACTACGCGGTGGTGTGGAGCAGCAGCTGCTGAAGCCCAACTCGGTGTTGCAATATAATCAGAACATGGGAGGTGTGGATCAGATGCAGCCGAGCCTTACATCCGCATGTCGCCGAACACATAAATGGTTCGTAAAGCTGGCGGTGTTTCTGCTACAGCAACTGTTTCGCAACTCATGGATTGTGTACCGACATCTAGGTGGATCCATGAGCTTTCTCAACTACACTGAAAGGTGTGTAAAGCACTTGATTGAAAGCAGTGGGAATGGTCGATCCAGAGTTAAGCGTCAGGCTCTTCAAGCGACATCCATCACCGGCTGGAAAAGCTACCCGCTACCGCGGCACAAGAACGGCCTACCAAGCGTTGCCGAGTTTGTTACCAGCGCAGACTGAAAAAGCGGACCGTCTACTTCAGCCAAGGCTGTGACGGTCAGCCTGGGCTTTGCCTGGAGCCGTGTTTCTTTGAGTGGCACTCGACTAACTGATTGCTGGCGTTTTGCTGAAACTGTAATCGAACTGCTGCTAACATTCTTTTTATTCACTTACATGCAGCTTCATTTGCCCATGAAGGCAACAGAGAGTGCTCGAAGCGATGCAGGCAAAATAACTCAGTACTGTGGATATTGTTGACCTGACAAGCCAAATCGGACAAGTAAAGGACTTCGTTGCAGGTCAGGCTTCAGTCGTAAAGTCCGCAGGCAGCCTGTCTACGACCACTTCAAGCGGTGCTTGCGAGTCGCATGCTGAAATCCACCACGGTGACCACAAGCACCAAAGCTCGCATCACTATTGTCGCTACTGTGGAAAGACCCACGCCGCTGGAAAATGCTCGGCCTTCCGACAGCGGTGCTGCAAATCTAGCAAGCTCGACCATTTCGCTTTCGTATGTCGTTCCACCCGATCAAAGCCCGTGCACAATGTGGAAGGGACATGGTCCGACACCACTGAGAGACCAAGCAACGACAAGAGCACCGATATTCTACATCGATGTGGATAACGTGCTGCAAGTACCTGGTAGTCCAAGAGACTTTTTGGCTCACTATCGGTGTCGTGAGACGCTAGCTGTCCGGATTGCAGCATGGCATACATGATTTTAGCATTGGCAGAAATCCATTGGCCGACTGTCACAGAGTCTACAGATTTTGGTCTACCGCTCTTGAGATTCTGCTTAGCTGTCTCACCCTGCGCAAGAAGCTCGTCAACCTGGCCAGGGGCATCAATGAAGTCGCAAATACGGAGCAGCCGCCCGGATGTAACTCTAGCGTTGCTGGGAGCAAAAATAGCAGCATCAAGTTCACCATCATTGGACCACCTATCAGACTCAGCGCAAGCAGACTGGCTCAAAAATTCTGGTAGCTTACCGCGATTATCTGGTGCCTTATCCACCGACCGTCGCAGCTCCGCCTCTTCTTTCTGCAGCCTTAGCAGTTCAATGCGCCGTCGGGTGAGCTCGATCTCCTCATCCAGAGCCGCGCCACCCAAAGAGGTGCCACCCCCCTTGGACCGCCGGCTGCTCCCTCCATCGGACGAGCCGTCAGAATCCCTCGGTGGCTCCCTGTGGGAAGTCCTGTTCGCGGCGTCAGCAGCTAGACGCTCGTTGAGAATCGCGTCGCACAGACGAGTACGTAGGGCAGCCTTGCTACCTTTTGCTGGCAATTTGCGCGCTTGCAATGCCGTCTTTAGTTGAGGCACGCTCAGATCGGTGACTGATTGCAGCTGACTAGAGGTGGCCATATTGATTGTGGCTAAGAAAAAAAATCTGAGCAAACACGAACGCACGGCGAACAAGCGGAGGACCGGACTAAATATGAAATCAAGCTAGCACCCCCGCGACCCCCCGCCCCCCGCAGCACACGCCACCCCGCATGCACCCGCCCCAGCCAAGCGAGCCCCTCCCCCCGCAGTTTAAACGCCCTTACCACCAACACAGTGGCAAGGGTAACATTACATTGCATTGCTGATTTGGTCTCGAAGTTGATGGCCTCTCCTTTGTCTTTGCTGTTCCCGTTGATTGGCGTTGTAATTAACTAGTTCTGGCTCCGGATCATCCCATTCTGCTGCGAGATGCTCAGGAAGATCATCATGAGGATCGTTCTGGGTGCGAGCGAAATTGTGTAGCTTACAACAGGTCACAATTAATGTTGGTACACGGTCTAGTGGTACGCGTAGGATGCAACCAACGCAGTTGAAACGGCGCTTTAAAATTCCGAATATCTGCTCGATTCGAACTCTCGTTCGGCTGAGTTCGCGATTGAATATTCTCTGCCGGCCATCTGGGTTTTGATATGGAGTGAGTAGAAAATCGCAGAGTCGGTATCAAGAATCTCCGACAAGATAGCCCTCCCATTGGGCGTCTAGAAGCGATCCAAAAAGAAAACTGTTGCGAAATATTCTCGAGTCATGGACTGAACCAGGCCATTGAGCAGTTATTTCGAGAAAGAAGTATCTCGCATCGCAGACTGCTTGGACTTTAATAGAGTGGTAGTTTTTACGATTAATGAATTCATCTGGAAAGTTCTCATTAGATGGCCTTTGAATTCGTACATGCGTACAGTCGATAGCACCGATTACATCTGCCAGTTGACCAATTTGATTAAACCCCGTTGACACTCGCTTCCGCTCAACACCTGGCTCTGGATAGCGGATGTTATTCAAGCGGAGATTCAGTATCCTGACCACTCTCCAGTAGCAGCGGGACATGGTGCTTTGGTCGATACCTCCAAGAGCAAACAGGTTCTGCTGAAAGCTTCCAGTGTCGAGATAAGATAGTGTCAGGCACAGCTGTAGCATGGGAGTCAGGCTTCTGTTACGCATTGTCGTCCGTTCGAGATCTGTCTCGACAAGCTCCACAAGTGATAGAAGTGATCTAGGTTCGAACCGAAACAGTCTTTTAATTTCAACCTCCGAGAATTGCTGAAGTGGCTCCAACCGATCACGAAATATGCGTTGTCGATGGAGGTCTCGCTGAACTAAATCTATCGCAACCAAAATATTCATTTCTTTCAATCGTCTAAGGGCGAAGGCAATGCAAAATTAGCTATCAAGACAGCTCTAGAGCAGGCTAGGTTTTGTCTAGTCCAGACTAACTAGTCAAAGCTTTTATGCATACCAAAGTAAGACTAAACTACCATAGACAGAACTAGGGTTGTTTTGTCTATGCTAGACCGGTCTAAATTTGTGTTTCTGCATACCAAATCCGAGTCCAGACTAGCTTTTCAAGACCGGACTACCCTAGACAGAGCTTTCTGCATACGGCTCATTAACATGCACTGTAGTTTTTTGATCCCATAAAGAGGGAGACAGAAGGTTTAAGAGAGCTGAGTAGAAAGACAGCAGATTTGATTGCTTGCATCTTTCATTTACGCAAACAAAATCGAAATGGCTGACGCAGAGCCAACTACAATGGCAGAAGTTCTGCCTCCTCTATTTAACTACGGAGCTATGCCGAATGGTGAGATTTCAGGAGTAACATCCGGCGAGTTCGACTTGATTTGCACGTCATTCGATCATGCCCAAGGTCATTAGACAGTCGAGATGCAGCGAACCGCTATAGATTCTCCGAGAAAAGCTGCTAGAGGCTTTCGCCATCTTCTTGAGTTTATGAAGAGCGTCAGTGAGAAAGCAGGCGGCCTTACTAAGGTGTACACCGACCGCTGCATATGGTAGGTAGTTTGACCTGTCCACCATATTCATGTGTCTCTGTGAACACATTTGAATCTAGACAAATCAGTTGCCAACTTTTCTTAAACTGCAGAGTAACTAGAGCGTGCCACCTGGATGCCTGTGGCCAGACTATCCAGGAGATCTTGCTCATCACTGGGCGAAAGTGTGAGCGAACTGTTAAGCGCTACTTATCGAGGCGACGTGATCGCAGTTTGTATAGGGCATCTCTGGCTGTGGATCAGGCGCTGAATCATACAGTTTCCGAAACTAATGTCAATAAGATCGTTAAGCTAGCTCGTCCAAAATCCAATCACAATAAGCGAGGCTACGATGGAGGAATGTGCGGATGTTTATCAAGAGCCTATCCAGACCGACGGCGCACTACGTGTGCAGGCTGCTCCGTCAAAGAAGATGAAAGTGACCATTGGCGGCAGTCGCAATCTGATCGATATTCTTTTTGAGTGACGTTTCTGTGTAGGCCTGGTATTAACTGATTAACATACGATTTCTTTGTTGAACAGTTTTTGATGTTTTTCTAACATAAAAAAATAAAATTTACCCTTTGCTATTGTTTAAATTGCGTTGCGTGTTAATGTCCAAAATGACATTAACACGCATCCCACGCGCGTGTTATTGTCACCAAAAGTGCATAGCAATGGTCTATGGCCGATCTTACAGTTGTATCTAAGTGAGAATATAGCTCGATCGGTATTAAAAATACCTATAAAAATACTTTTATAGGTACTAAGTATAAATAAAGTGTTAATCTCCGACTTCTTCGATACGTAACACTGGCGACGATTCCGATAGAACCCCTAGAAACAGATGGAGTGACCCGATGGCTCCAACGCTTCG
Source organism: Macrostomum lignano (assembly GCA_002269645.1). Lineage (NCBI taxonomy): Eukaryota > Metazoa > Platyhelminthes > Macrostomidae > Macrostomum > Macrostomum lignano. The sequence continues at coordinate 7,255 of NIVC01003534.1, forward strand.
ATGCTACCGTGAAAGTAAAAAAATGGGCGGAGGATTTGCTAAAGTACGCGTTTGGTTTCCTTTTTGGTTTGGTTTGGCGGAACGTTTCGTGCGGACAATTAAGGAGGCCATCAAAGCAAACGGACTCAGTCAAGCAGTTATCGATCGCTACCTGTTGTTCTATCGAGCATCTGGTGGGAAGAGCAGAGCATCACCCGCAGAACTGCTGTTCGGCAGAAAGATCCGAGCACCACTGCTCTCCAATAGGCCAACCTGGGTACCCGGCGAGCATCTAATCTACAAAACCGACCGACGGGCTCAAGAAGCTTCACTAGTTTGCCCAACGGGTTCAAACATGGCCACTATCAAGGTGGGGCCCGATCTGTACAAGAAGGCCCACCTGGATCAACTCCAGAGGCATAGTCCCATGCAAGTCGATAGTGAAGCAGCAGAGATCAACACCGAGGCTGACGCAGACCAAGCCGCCGGGGCGCGAGCGTCGGACAGCAGTCAGAACGTCAGCAGAAGCTCCTGTGTCATTTCTGAAGACTTACAGCCGCTACCACCACCCCCCGAGGACTGCGGAACACAGCCCTCACAGCAGCATCAACAGCTGCTGACGCCTGGTCGGCTGGAACTGACGCCTGAGGAGTTGGGCCCCAGGAGAAGTCGCCGTCTGTGTGGGAAGTCCCGCGTCAACTACAAGGTTAGAATGTGCAAGTTCATTTTGTAAAAGAAGGGAGGTGTTGCATACTAGCCTTAAGTATAGAGGCAGAGTTTTATTTATTATTATTGCTACGTACGAATAGCCATGTCGAGCCATAGACTCTAATGAAAAGCTATGGCTACAGGTCGTGAAGCAATCCAAGTCGATGAGCTTGGGGATAATAAAACGAGAAAGATCAGAGCTGATCATATTTAAGACGAGCCAGACTCGCATACCATCGCTACAATCATCGTGTGTGGCTTCTTCAAGACATAACACTGCGAGATATGCTCTTGCAACCACAGAGTCATTCCTTTGCCCGACATGGTGATATCCTCGCTCTGAAGCTGGTTGACAGGCGAAGCTCAGGAACAAAGACTGTCTATCTGTTGGACTCCTCTTCAACAGCTGCCAGCTCTTTAGTTAGCCGGGTACTACGCGGTGGTGTGGAGCAGCAGCTGCTGAAGCCCAACTCGGTGTTGCAATATAATCAGAACATGGGAGGTGTGGATCAGATGCAGCCGAGCCTTACATCCGCATGTCGCCGAACACATAAATGGTTCGTAAAGCTGGCGGTGTTTCTGCTACAGCAACTGTTTCGCAACTCCTGGATTGTGTACCGACATCTAGGTGGATCCATGAGCTTTCTCAACTACACTGAAAGGTGTGTAAAGCACTTGATTGAAAGCAGTGGGAATGGTCGATCCAGAGTTAAGCGTCAGGCTCTTCAAGCGACATCCATCACCGGCTGGAAAAGCTACCCGCTACCGCGGCACAAGAACGGCCTACCAAGCGTTGCCGAGTTTGTTACCAGCGCAGACTGAAAAAGCGGACCGTCTACTTCAGCCAAGGCTGTGACGGTCAGCCTGGGCTTTGCCTGGAGCCGTGTTTCTTTGAGTGGCACTCGACTAACTGATTGCTGGCGTTTTGCTGAAACTGTAATCGAACTGCTGCTAACATTCTTTTTATTCACTTACATGCAGCTTCATTTGCCCATGAAGGCAACAGAGAGTGCTCGAAGCGATGCAGGCAAAATAACTCAGTACTGTGGATATTGTTGACCTGACAAGCCAAATCGGACAAGTAAAGGACTTCGTTGCAGGTCAGGCTTCAGTCGTAAAGTCCGCAGGCAGCCTGTCTACGACCACTTCAAGCGGTGCTTGCGAGTCGCATGCTGAAATCCACCACGGTGACCACAAGCACCAAAGCTCGCATCACTATTGTCGCTACTGTGGAAAGACCCACGCCGCTGGAAAATGCTCGGCCTTCCGACAGCGGTGCTGCAAATCTAGCAAGCTCGACCATTTCGCTTTCGTATGTCGTTCCACCCGATCAAAGCCCGTGCACAATGTGGAAGGGACATGGTCCGACACCACTGAGAGACCAAGCAACGACAAGAGCACCGATATTCTACATCTATCTGACGCAGATGCAATCAACTCGATAGAGACCAGGTCTGGAAAAAATTTCCATTGACGGGGTTTTCGTGCCGATGCAGCTGGAAACCGGTGCATCCGTCAGCATCATCTTGACAAGCATTTGGGACTCGCTCAAGCGTCCGGCGCTTAAGTTGTTCCACCGCCGCCTTTACGCCTATGATGGCCACCAGCTGAAGGTGTTAGGTACGCGCTCCACCGTCATTGAGTTTTGTGGTTGACTGCATCCCGCAGACCTGACTTTTGTACGTGCGTCAAAGTCGTTTGGACTTCTGGGTAGGGACCTGCTGGAATCTGACCAGCTCTTTAATGTGACCTCAGCCAGCGCCGCAGCCAGGCCACCAGTGAAGACTCTACCGATAATGTAGGGCGTCAAGGCTAAGATGATGCTCATCAAGGGCGCCAGTCCTGTAGCAATAGCTCTCGAGCATGCTGTCAACGCTGAGCTGGACAGGTTGCAGAAGCTGGGCGTGATCGAGCCAGTTGACGGCCCGGTGAGTAACTCTTCCCTAGTGGTTTGGGTGAAAAAGAAAGATGGCACTTTGAGGATGTGTGCTGACTACAGTGTGCATGTGAATGCCAAATCCGGTCTGAGGATTATCCAATTCTTAGCGTGGAATGCTTACTTGCAAAGCTCAATAATGCGAAGAGGTTCGCCAGTGTTGACCTGCGATCTGCTTACTGGCAGATTGGATTGGACGAAGCGGCCCATAATTTGTCGATCATTACAACGTCAAAATGCCTATTCCGCGTTAAAAGACAAATGCCTTATTCATTTTCCAGAGGACAATGGAGAAAATTCTACCGAAAATCCAGAGTCGCTGCAAAAAAGACTCCGTACCGTTAAGACTAGACTTGCGGAGAAGCAGGTCAGCATCAACGATAAACAGAGGACAAGCAGAGACGCGGGGGCGAAACTGCAGATTGGCACATAGACAAGTCGCTAGCTACTGGGATTCGCTAGCCATACGAGCTATATCGTACTATATCAAAAACAAAAGCTTCTGCTTGGCAGTAGAAACTTTGTAACAACAAATCTATCACTAGAATATACTCGTAGTTGTGTATACAAAGCACTATTTCGGTCTACGACCTCTCTTTTCATTCCAAAAGAATTGTCTATGGCACATCTTGAGACTACTGCTTAGCAGAGTAGCAGCTGCGGAAATTTAACAGCGGATATTCATCTGTTTTTTATATAACCAAATTTTAGCAGACTGTTAAATATCCGCGGTCAATGTAGCTGCTATTGGTTTTGTCAGCCTAACTGAGAATAAAGCCATCCAAAGTGAGAATCCCGCCTACGCTGACTGCGAAGGGCCTGGCTGCGTGCAGCCTTAGTATATGGGCCATAGACTATAAAGGATAAGCAAAGTGATAAAAAGCCATCCAATGTGAGAATCCTGCCTACGCTGAATACGAAGGGCCTAGCTGCGTCCAGCCTAGTCTATGAGCCATAGACTATAAAGGACAAGCAAAGTTTTAAAAAGGCATCCAATGTGAGAATCGATCGCCCAGCTTTCCCCCAGCTCTCTCCACTCATCCAAGCGCAACTCCTCCATCACTGCTTCTCCATCACCCACAGTCTCGTTGCTTTCTTGCCTATTTATCCAACACTTAGAATTAACAGAGTTAAGTCTTCACCACTGCAATAAAAATGCCCGCCTCATCTGTGGACCGCCAGCGACTCATTGCGGCCATTGAAAATGGAAGCTCACTAAGGGAAGCAGCAGCCGTCCTGCAACTGCCTGTCTCAACTGCCTATAGAATTGCCCGTCAGCATCGCCTAGAAGGAAGAACTGAGGCGCTTCCTCGCGGTGGTCAACGACTTCTTAAAGTTGATGATGAAATGCGGCAATTTCTGAACCAGAAGCTGCAAGAGAACCCCTTCCTAACGTTAAAAGAGATGGCCAACTGCATGGCTGCACAGTTTCCGGAGAAGCCTCAAGTGGGGTACAAGACGGTCGATCGGATGCTCCAAGGGATGCTATACACCCTGAAGCTCGGAACGAAGGGCAGTGACACCAGAGCGAGCTGCAATCTGCCTGAAAACATCGAGGCCCGGAGAGAATTTGCCAACTTCATGCTGCACCTTGACGCCTCCGTACACATCGTCTATTTGGACGAAACTGGATTCAACTTGTGGCTACGGCGATCGCAAGGCCGTGCTATCAGGGGTCGCCCTGTTAAGCGGACTGTGACGACACAAAGAGGCCCAAACGTGACCGTCTGCATGGCTATCTGCGCAGAGTTTGGCCTGGTGCACTCGACCGTGCAGCGGGGTGGTCAGACGCTGGTTCGCTTCCAGGAGTTCATCAACTTCTTGGCAGAGCGATGCAATGAGCTCGATGCCGATGGAAGCTGGCTGGTTGTGATGGACGGCCCGCACTTCCACAGGGGAGCCAGGGTGCCGGAGCAACTACAAGAGAAGATCTCGATTCGCATCCTGCCGCCATACTCACCCTTCCTCAACCCATCGGAACTGGCCAACAGTGCGCTGAAGGCACGGATCAAAAGCCGCCTGGCAGACGCTGGACTAGTCAACGAGGAGGCCGTTGCTCCAGATGGCGTCAACCAAGAGGAGTGGCGATTCATGCTGTTAGAGAGGGAGGCGCGCGAAGCGATTGACGACACAGTCACTGCTGGGAAGGCTGCCGCGTGGGACCTGCATTGCAGACGACTCTTTGGGCAGTGCATTGAGGGACGGCTATTTTAACTATTTACTTTACTGTACTGTATCATCCAGTGTGTTCCTGTTTCCGTTATTCCGTTCAAGCTATTGGCTAGTCATATGGCTCAGAAGGTATAAAAATAAAAGAATACGACGCATAGACCAATCGATTCTCACATTGGATGGCTTTTTATCACTGCTTGTCCTTTATTGTCTATGGCCCATAGACTAAGGCTGCACGCAGCCAGGCCCTTCGCAGTCAGCGTAGGCAGGATTCTCACTTTGGATGGCTTTATTCTCAGTTAGGCTGACAAAACCAATACTAGCTTACCAGTGCTTCATGAAATCGGTCCCTGAGAAATCGACCGAATTTGTCTATGGTGAAACCATAGTGATCAAATTTTGCGAAATCCGTTTGGAAAGCATCACTGTATTTTAAGCGTTGCCAATCTCGAGAGATATTTTTAAATCATATTTTTTTACAAGGTTGAGCAACAACCTGTGACGAAGCGCCTACTTTCGTTATTCTGAAGTCACAAAATAAGATGTGTATGCTGTATTCGCTACTATAAGTACACAATCTCGCGTCTTTAAGAGTATTTAAAGAAATTTAAATTTCTTTAAATACTCTTTGAATACTTTAAATACTCTTTAAAGTAATATTCTTTAATTTTTTTGAAGCTGCATGTAAGTGAATAAAAAGAATGTTAGCAGCAGTTCGATTACAGTTTCAGCAAAACGCCAGCAATCAGTTAGTCGAGTGCCACTCAAAGAAACACGGCTCCAGGCAAAGCCCAGGCTGACCGTCACAGCCTTGGCTGAAGTAGACGGTCCGCTTTTTCAGTCTGCGCTGGTAACAAACTCGGCAACGCTTGGTAGGCCGTTCTTGTGCCGCGGTAGCGGGTAGCTTTTCCAGCCGGTGATGGATGTCGCTTGAAGAGCCTGACGCTTAACTCTGGATCGACCATTCCCACTGCTTTCAATCAAGTGCTTTACACACCTTTCAGTGTAGTTGAGAAAGCTCATGGATCCACCTAGATGTCGGTACACAATCCAGGAGTTGCGAAACAGTTGCTGTAGCAGAAACACCGCCAGCTTTACGAACCATTTATGTGTTCGGCGACATGCGGATGTAAGGCTCGGCTGCATCTGATCCACACCTCCCATGTTCTGATTATATTGCAACACCGAGTTGGGCTTCAGCAGCTGCTGCTCCACACCACCGCGTAGTACCCGGCTAACTAAAGAGCTGGCAGCTGTTGAAGAGGAGTCCAACAGATAGACAGTCTTTGTTCCTGAGCTTCGCCTGTCAACCAGCTTCAGAGCGAGGATATCACCATGTCGGGCAAAGGAATGACTCTGTGGTTGCAAGAGCATATCTCGCAGTGTTATGTCTTGAAGAAGCCACACACGATGATTGTAGCGATGGTATGCGAGTCTGGCTCGTCTTAAATATGATCAGCTCTGATCTTTCTCGTTTTATTATCCCCAAGCTCATCGACTTGGATTGCTTCACGACCTGTAGCCATAGCTTTTCATTAGAGTCTATGGCTCGACATGGCTATTCGTACGTAGCAATAATAATAAATAAAACTCTGCCTCTATACTTAAGGCTAGTATGCAACACCTCCCTTCTTTTACAAAATGAACTTGCACATTCTAACCTTGTAGTTGACGCGGGACTTCCCACACAGACGGCGACTTCTCCTGGGGCCCAACTCCTCAGGCGTCAGTTCCAGCCGACCAGGCGTCAGCAGCTGTTGATGCTGCTGTGAGGGCTGTGTTCCGGAGTCCTCGGGGGGTGGTGGTAGCGGCTGTAAGTCTTCAGAAATGACACAGGAGCTTCTGCTGACGTTCTGACTGCTGTCCGACGCTCGCGCCCCGGCGGCTTGGTCTGCGTCAGCCTCGGTGTTGATCTCTGCTGCTTCACTATCGACTTGCATGGGACTATGCCTCTGGAGTTGATCCAGGTGGGCCTTCTTGTACAGATCGGGCCCCACCTTGATAGTGGCCATGTTTGAACCCGTTGGGCAAACTAGTGAAGCTTCTTGAGCCCGTCGGTCGGCTTTGTAGATTAGATGCTCGCCGGGTACCCAGGTTGGCCTATTGGAGAGCAGTGGTGCTCGGATCTTTCTGCCGAACAGCAGTTCTGCGGGTGATGCTCTGCTCTTCCCACCAGATGCTCGATAGAACAACAGGTAGCGATCGATAACTGCTTGACTGAGTCCGTTTGCTTTGATGGCCTCCTTAATTGTCCGCACGAAACGTTCCGCCAAACCATTACTTTGAGGGTGGTACGCCGGCGTTGTGATCAAGTTGCCACCGACCTTTGTCAGCCATTGACGGGTCTCATCACTGACGAAGCTCGGGCCGTTGTCTGACACCAGCTGATTTGGTACCCCTAGTTGAGAGAACGTTCGTCGCAGCCTACTCACAACTGTTGATGATAGCATGTCTTTCGTCAGGTGTACCTCCGGATAGCCCGAGTAAGCATCCACCAGTATCAGAAGATAACTTCCTTCAATGGGTCCTGCGAAATCCATATGCACTCTCGTCCATGGTCCTTCCGGTTCGGGCCACGAGGTCCTGAAATTTCTGTTCTGAGGCTTGGCCATTTTACAAACACTGCAGCTCCCGACCTGCAGTTCCACCATTTTGTCCATGCCTGGCCACCAGTAGCTCTCCCGAAGCAACGACTTGGTTCGTGCAATGCCGAGGTGCACACTGTGTGCTGCAGAGACCGCTCTACTCCTCAGCGTCACGGGGACAACCAGCTTGTTTCCTCGAATTACTAAGCCGTCCTGGGTAGAAAGTTCACCAGCTAAAGGTTTGTATGCTCTGACCTCATTTGTACGGAAACGTCCTGTCTGGATAGCGTCAACTAGTTTCGTTAGTTCTTGACACTTCCGGATGTGACACCTTAACTCCTGTAGACTCAGCAGAGTTCCTTCGCAGACAGGGGCGTGTCCGACATGGTGAGTGGTCGCTGTGTTCGTCGGTTTAACCAATCTCGATAGTGCGTCGGATTTCATCTCGGCCGATCTTCTGTACGTGATGGTGTAACTGTATCCAGAGAGCGTGATAGCCCACCTCTGAAGACGCGCCGACACACGCTCTGGTAGCTGGCTGTCGTGGTCGAAGATGAAGGTGAGTGGCCTGTGATCCGTCACCAGCGAAAACTCGCGTCCATTTGAAACCGGTGACAACGACGGACCGCCCACACGATAGCCAGAGCCTCTCGCTCGATCTGCGAATACTTCTTTTCTGCTGGTGACAGAACCTTGCTGACGAATATTATTGGCACGCCTTCTTGACTAAGAACTGCTCCGATTGCAACTTGTGACGCATCACACTCAAGTTCAAGCTGCTTACTTGGGTCATAGGTCGCCAGCATGGTCTCTTCAGTCAGGGCCGCCTTGATCCTTTGGAAGGCGGATTCTTCTGCGTTAGTCCACACGAACTCGCTATCCTTCCGCCTCAGCCTTGATAAAGGCTCGATCAGTTCACCCAGATTTCTAATGAATCGACCGGAGAAGTTTATCATTCCTAGAAACGATTCCAGTTCGGCGATGCTTTTCGGAGCTGTCATCTCCCGGATGGCTCGAACTTTCTCCTCACTTGGCTTTATTACGCTAGATTCTAAGATGAAGCCGAGAAAGTGCACGCGGTTCTTCGCCAACTGGCATTTAGACTCGTTGATCTTGAGCTTGTAGCATGCCAGCTGCTTTCTGACCGCCGACTCTCGTTGACTGAGCTCTTGCTTCGTTCGGCCGCCAATCAGGATATCGTCGACATACGCCACGGCCCCCGGGATGCCTAGAATCACCTCGGAGATAAACCGCTGGAAAATTGATGGCGCTGTTTTGATGCCGAAGACTAACCGATTGAAGCGAAAATTCCCGAACGGGGTGGCCATCACTGTCAACACCTTTGATATTTCATCCAGCTCTATTTGATGGTACGCCTTCTTCAGGTCCAAAATAGAGTAGAAATGACAACCGGTGACAGCTGAAAAAGCCTCCTCTGGGGTTGGCGATGGGTAACTGTTGTTCACAAGCTGAGGGTTTACTGTTTGCTTGTAGTCTACGCACAGTCGAATACCGCCATCTGACTTCTGGATGAGTACAATAGGAGACGCCCAGTTAGAAAACTTCACGGGTTCAATTATTCCGTCCCTCAGAAGCTCATCAAGTTCTGATCGAAGCTTGTCCTTTAAAGCAAACGGAACTGAGCGTGCTTTCATGTACCTCTGTGTGGCGTCATTGTTGAGCTGTAGATGCGCCTTGAACCTGGTCTGAGCGTCGATCTCGGGCATCTCCTGTCCGGAATCCAGCACATGTGAGTGCTCAATCGATATTGCCTCCAGGTCAATGTGCACTACATCTCGCCCCAATAAGGCGAAGCTTCTGTTGGATGCCACAACATGGAACGTGACTTGAATCGGACCACCGTTCCAGACAGCTTGTAGCTCGAGTTGGCCTAGAAGGTCGAACTTATGGTCGTCCGTGTAGCCAATCAGTACAGCTTCACTGGGTTGCAGCCGCGGCTTACCCAAACTTCTCCACAAGCTGCTCGACATGACAGATACAGTGGCCCCCGTATCGAGTTGACACTGAATCTGCCTGCTTTTACCCTTGATGGAGCACGGCAGCTGGATGGTCGGACAGGATCCTCCTCTGGTTGAGAGGGTGTTCGCGATCGCCAGGACATCTGCCGTCAGCACGTCTTCAGTCTTCGCTACGTGGTGTTGACTTCCGACTTTGGATATGCACTGCTTTTCAAAATGGTTCGGCTTGCCGCACTTGCGACAGGTTTTGCCGATGGCTGGACACTCTGATTTATTTTTGTGGTTGCCGCCGCATCTCGAACACCGGACACTACTAGGAGTAGGAGCGCTGGAAGCATTTGACTTCTTGTCGGTTAGCCTCTTTGGCTTCTGCGGTACTTGTTTTCCGACATTCATTACTTGCCCTGTCTGAACTGCCCCAGCCAACTGCATTAATTTCGTCTCTTTCAACGCTAGAATCGCCTCCGCTTCTGACACGGCCGTCTTAAAAGTGAGTTCTTCGTGATCCTTAACTAGTAACTTGGCTATTATTACCTTGTCGTTTAAGCCGAAAATCAACTGATCTCGAAGTCGCTCCTCTCTGTTGGCAAACAGACACTTGTCAGATGCTTTTAGCAAGCGCTCTGCAAACGCTCTAACAGATTCCGCCGATTCGCGCTTCAGACTCTGAAAAGTGAAGCGTTCGGCCAAAGCGTATGTCTGTGGTTGCAAGATCTCCTTCAGTGCTTTTTGCAGTTCGTCGAGCTCTTCTTCTTCTTCTTACGTCTTCGAGCTTGGCGAATCAGGTGACAGATGGTCTGCTAGACTGTCATACAACGCCGGTGATAGCCTCATCAACAAAACTTGGGCCATGTCTTCGCTTGTCCATTTGTAAAATCGAGACGCGATTAAGAAGCGATCAAGCCAACGTTGGAACAACCGGCCATCCTCCAACTTCTCGATGTCGGCCATATGAGTAGTCGAACGGTTGTGAAATCCATCGTTGAGCTGGTAGTTTCCAAACAGCTGCTGACTTTCTCTAACCGGTGACTTGGTAGGCGCCTTTACTTTCGAAGCCTTAGAAGGTTCCTTAGTAACGGTCTTGGCAGCTCCCATGGCAGGCGACTTGATGGGCGACATGTGGGTACTAGTGTCCTTGCTCATTGTGTGCTTGCAACGCCACTGTTATGTCTTGAAGAAGCCACACACGATAATTGTAGCGATGGTATGCGAGTCTGGCTCGTCTTAAATATGATCAGCTCTGATCTTTCTCGTTTTATTTTCCCCAAGCTCATCGACTTGGATTGCTTCACGACCTGTAGCCATAGCTTTTCATTAGAGTCTATGGCTCGACATGGCTATTCGTACGTAGCAATAATAATAAATAAAACTCTGCCTTTATACTTAAGGCTAGTATGCAACACGCAGAATCGGTGAAACGCCTCGGTCTTTGCGAACGGTCCCAGTTAAGGTTGTTCCTCTGGTCAGTAGGAACTTGGCCAGTCGCACTGATGAAAACCAACTGTCCCAAAAGACCCGATATCCAAGGTCCAGAATGTCGCGACAAAGTTCTACGACGACTCTCTCACTGATTGAGAGCTGCGGCATATTGTTGCCGAACTGTTCATTCGCAATGGTGGTTGAATGTATCAGACAGTTCCACATATAGCCTGTAGAAGACTCTGCAAGGCAGTACATCTTGATGCCAAACTTGGCTCTCTTGTTGGGCATGTACTGCTTAAAAAGCAGCCTCCCCTTGTAGAGCAGCAGCGCTTCATCAACGGCAATGCTTTGACCGGGCAGGTAGCTGTTCTTGCAAACTGTCCGGATAATGTCTAGGAACGGCCTGATCTTGCACAAGGGATCATCAGCGTCGAAGTCAATATAGTCATAGCAACGCAGCCATGTCATGATTTGTTGAAACCGCGAGCGGGGGAGCATCTTCTTGCTTTGAAAGTAGGGATGGAAGTAGAACGGGTCCGTGGACCAGTAAGCCGCCAGCTCCAGTTTCTGTACAACTCCAGTAAACAGTATAACGCCGATCACCTTCTTCATCTCAGAAACAGTGCAGGGCTTCCACGTTCTGAGCCCGTAGTTCATCATCTCCGTGTTCTTCTTGAAACTTGGCAATATCCAGCTGCACTCTCTTTTTTGTCCACATGCACATCTGAAGCAGAAAGTCATTGGGTAAAAATTGCTCGAAAATGACTGTCCAGCCGTCGTCAACATCAGCGGGTACAGAGAATCCCGAATTGACTCCACTTTCCCCGAGGAACTCGGGGAAGAGAATTAGCTCGAGCATCGGTCTCTGGAGTTACTGATCGCCAATCATCGTACATCATTCCCTGATCATCTTCCCTCCGGTCCATCGTTGTCTGCTTGATTTTCGCCACCGTCCTCTTCCTCGCTCTCAGCAGTGACAAATGATTCATCGCTCGACTCATCGCTCGATTCGCTGTCGAGGCCCAAGTTTCGCAAGGCTTGCTTGGCTGTTTGCCGTCGCTGTCTGACCGCTTGCATTGTAAGATTTGGTAAGCTGGGATGGTGAGCTAAGGAAGCACCAGTAAAAATTCTTGCAGTTGACTTTTCATGCCTGTATTTTCTCTCTCTTGACTTTTTCTAGCTTGGCCATAGACAATCCTCCAGTCAAAGATGCTACTTTTCCTGTTGAGAAAGTGTTTTCTTGCCTGTGCATAATACAGCAACTGTTTTGGAGTTCGATGTGTACAGCGCAGAATCAATATTGTCTATGGCATGCATTCTTGCCATCTGGTAAGATAGAAATGTGGGGAAGGAATTCTGTCGTAGACAAGTGGTTAAGCTCTGCTCAATGCACGTTAAACATTTTTTATTCCCTAGTATATTTCAATCTCGCGGCTTAGTGACTCGCGAATAGTACACTGTACATGTTGCCATAGACAAATGAATAATTGCTCAGCCGTTGACGGCTCTTTCTATTAAAAGTTCGTTAAACTAAAAGTTTTTCTTCAGCTCCAACAATTAGCCAGTCTAAACAGGGAAATATGCTGTCACCGAGAATGACATATCCTGGAAAAGGTCTCCACTGTTCCGTCTGGAATACTGTAAAAAGACTGCTATTTCACAAAATTCTAGCGTCGCTGACGCTGGCCAGCCATGAGGCGTTGCAATAATATAATTAATTACCTGGGCCGCTTACAAGATGGAAGTTCAACGAATCAACGAACTGGTTCTCGTGTAGCTTCTTTTCAGTGTCCCGTCAACCAATCCACAAACGAACGGAAGTCCGGCGATGTCATAAAACTTCTGCGCAACGCCAAGCGGCTCAGGCCATGCAACGAATTCGTGGAAAAACTCGCCGTTGATAGCTGCTGTAACATGCATCACGACGCGCGTCACTGTCGCTCCAGAAGGCCCATGCGCATCCCGGAGAACGTGATAGAAACTGTTGATTGCATAAAACCTGTGTTTGCTCACGGGCAGTCAGGCTTCCACTTCTCGGGGCGTCGTATTCCAACTGCGGGCCAATACGCTCCATCGGAAATTCAAACCTTTCTGGATTCACTCGGAAGCGCTGCTTGAAGTCATCACCGGCGTCGTAATTTACGCGATTATTTTTGAGCTCTCTCGGCCGACGATTATCGACCGGGATATCAGCTAATTGAAGCGCGTCAAATAGTGGAATCTCCATCCCTAGCCGCCTCTCGAGTATGCTAAACTTTAGCAGTTAAAGTTGTGTCCTTTTAGCAGAACTGAAACCGCGAACTAGCAGTCTGCTAAAACCAAGCCTTTGGACCATAGACATCGCTCAGAAACCCCTCTCTTCCGACTGCTAGGCTCGTGAAGCCAAAAGTTAGCAGACTGGCAAAAATCTGTTTGGGACTGCTAGACTAATAAAACCAGCTTCATGAAATTGGTCCCTAGAGAATTGCTGCAAAGTCGCAAAGTTCCACAATTTTGCGGGCCGCACGGCCCTCAGAATCGTCGGTGTCTGCCAGTGATTTAGTCTATGGCATTTTTATCAAGTGTAGAAAATAATAATTTCAACAGTATAGTTATAACAGTATAAGTCAGCATAATAACAAAAGAATGTTTATAAACAGAAGCAGTTAGTTCGCTGTTGCTATGCCAAAAGGCTTTAGTGTTAAAAGTTAGGTTTAGTCTTTGGTTCAAAGTACCGCAATAGTACTTGTAGAGCTGTAGCTCTGAGACCGTAAGTAAGAACTCAGGCTTCGAGTCCCTAACTCTATTCCTACTGACCTTGAGCTTCTGCTCAAACTCAGAGAAAATCCTCAAAGTTTGAGGTGGAACTCGCAAGTTTTTACTCACTTTATTCATAAGGCCTATTGTCCTTTGCATCCATTTTGTGATGAACCGGGGGAAGAATCCCAAGGCTCCCCGCCTGACCCGGGTTCGTGTACTGATCCTTAGCGCTACGGTCGTCCAACCTACCCGCGTACGACGCAGAGTCGGTTGGGATCAGGCCAATCGAGCGTACGACGTACGGTGGCCTCCAGTTAAGCAGACGACGCTGAGCTGGTTGGGGTGGGAATCGGCGTACGACGCTATCTATCCCGGCTAAGCCCTAAACATGCAAACCCCGAAAAGACAAAGACAGAGTGCTCACGTTTCGCTTGCGGAATGGCCCAGGCCAGGCTTGGCTGTTGGCTCGACTCCGAGATGCAGATCGCCACTATATTTGTGCAGTCGCAAAGCAGATACAAACTCAATCGCAGAGTTGCAACAACAGAGCAGTCGCGAGAGCAAGGAAAACAAGGGCCGCAGAGGCCTCATATAGGCAGGCATAATACGGGGGGGGAGGCGCCAGACAGAAAAGCCCCGGGGCTTGCAGCCAATCAGAGAGCGCCAACTGGCCCGCCTGCGCCGATGGGAGAGTACATTGCAAAGGCTGGGGAGGGGTTGAGAGAAAAACAAGTGGGGCTACTTCAGAACGGGTTTCCGCCAATCAGAAGCCGGGGGCTGACGCAAGCGTCAGGGGGTGGGGCACATAAAAAATAGCGAACGAAAAAGAGAAGGTCAGGGGGGCTTGATAGAGTACACAACAGGGAGGGCTACACAACCAAAAAGGCAGGCGGGGAGGGGCGCATTCATCACAATTAATTAGCTTAATTTTCAATTCACGCACTTGATAAATTACAAAAGAGCTACAGAGGGAACCAGAATGATCCTACCTAGAATAAAAAGTACAGATCATACTCTTAGAAAATCACAAACTCGCTGCCAGCAAAGCAAGTATCCATCTGGCGCCTGATCCACTGGGATGTCGGCTCCGGTGAGCGACGATGAAGGATAAAAAAGCGAGATAGGGCGGCAGCCGGTGGCCGTGCAGGTGGCCGGGGGGCCGAACCGCCTGCCTGCCTACCCGGATCTCCTGCTGCGCGGCTTGGCGCGAGCGGCAGACAATGGGAATGGTGGGGGGGGGGCGGTGCCGGCAAAAAGCCGGTGCTGTGGGATGAAAGGACTGCAGCTGGATGTGGGCAAAAAAGCAGACCTTTGATTGCTGCTGAGAAAGTGGTTCTCAGTGCAAATGGATTCGCTGCAGCAGTAAAATTCTGAGGGCCGCAGATTCAATGCAGCCCCGCGGGCCTCAAGAGCCGGAGAGAAGGACCCGGACAGTCAGCTGAAAGCTTTGCACGAAACGGCACGTTTGGAACTCGCTTTCCTCACAGATTTTTGCCTTTCTTCATTTTCCATTTACCGTCAGGCAGGAGACAAAATGGAGGGCGCTGAGACAATGGTCCGATGCGGGAGGGGCGATAGAGAGGAAGCGGCGGCCGAGCTGAGTGAGCCTTTTGCTCAGAAAAGCCGGCGGGCAAATCGGAAAGCAAAAAAAGCGAATTGAGTTGGGGTTTGGGATTTTCTGACTTGCGATGTGGATATGGGCTTGTCTCAGGCTCTGATGGGTCTGTAGGGGATCTGAGACTGTGGCTGTCTGTAGGTACAGAATGCTCTAGGGATCTGGGACTGTGGCTGTCTGTAGGTACAGAATGCTCTAGGGATCTGGGACTGTGGCTGTCTGTAGGTACAGAATGCTCTAGGGATCTGGGACTGTGAGGTGTCTGTAGGTACAGAATGCTCTAGGGATCTGGGACTGTGGCTGTCTGTAGGTACAGAATGCTCTAGGGATCTGGGACTGTGGCTGTCTGTAGGTACAGAATGCTCTAGGGATCTGGGACTGTGGCTGTCTGTAGGTACAGAATACTCTAGGGATCTGGGACTGTGGCTGTCTGTAGGTACAGAATACTCTAGGGATCTGGGACTGTGGCTGTCTGTAGGTACAGAATGCTCTAGGGATCTGGGACTGTGGCTGTCTGTAGGTACAGAATGCTCTAGGGATCTGGGACTGTGGCTGTCTGTAGGTGCAGAATAATCTAGGGATCTGGGACTGTGAGGTGTCTGTAGGTACAGAATGCTCCAGGGATCTGGGACTGTGGCTGTCTGTAGGTACAGAATGCTCAAGACGATCTTTCTCAAAGCAGGTACAGAAATTCAGTTTGCCTGCACCCGGGAACCTGGTGATCTCGTGTACGCCGTTGAAACTCTTCTAGTTTTCAGGTTTGTTGCAAGAAATTTTCAAGCAAAATATAATAACTGCGATTTAAGTACGTAACAGCTTTCGTAACTGCTTATTTTTATCTAGCCCACAAATAGTTGAGCACAAATGGTCATAGCAGTGTGATCTAGAGTGTACTATAGTGTAATAATTTGGTTATTCAATTCGAGCAGGCATATATTTTAGGCATCATTAATTAAAATCCAAGCAAGCAGAATTCGAATTTTGAACGGAACTGAACAGTTTTTATGGAGCATTGGGCAAAAATTTCCTGACTAGGGGGCCTAAAACAGCAACCACTGCTCAGACTCTTTAGGGCTCGTCAGTACTCTTTAGACATGGCAAAACTGTCACATTTTGTAACTTGCTGTTACATTTATTTAAAATAGTTTTAGCATTGATAATATTGCTCATCGGCAGTGTCAGAGAGTGTCTGATGACAGAACCTTAGAACTAGTAAATATCTCAACTGGACTGGCATCATCTGCCCTCTGAGCCTGCCAGCATTATTAAATATTAGAAGCTTTTCACGGGCACGGGCTTCTGAAAAAAAAAACAAAGGAAAAGACAAAAAAACACGCACGAAGAATACACAAAAGCGAGTGAGGATGAGTGAGTAGACAAAAAACAAACATCTATGCTGGTCTGCGGGGTCAAGAGGCTGGTATGCGAGTTCAGAGCGGCAGAGGTGTACAATTAAAAGTACAATAATATCGTATGTACAGTATGATGACCCGGCCGTTCCTCATCGTTGACAAAGCGAAGGCCAGAGAATTAAAGCAATCTTCAAAACGTGAGGACTTGAAAACAAGCTTGGGATTGAAATTCGGGATTAAGAGTAGGATCAGTTGAGTTTAGCTAGCAAGCCTTACACTACAGCCGCTCGGCATTGCCAAAGGCGCTTTCAGATCCATCGGCTTTTGTCGTAGAAGTTCGTTACTGATGGATCAGCATCGGCTACTCTGAACCACCGGTCGGGATACAAAGGGGCTCAGAGGGGTTCACAGAGGAATATTCATAGCCAATCAGTGAGGGCCTCAAGGTGGCAGCAAGCCACTTTTCTGAACTCAACTTAGTTTAACGAGTTCATCTGTCTTGACAACAGATGCCACAGAGCAGGAAATGGCCTCATGCGACTGACAGAGCAGCTGTACATAGCTATAATATGCTGCGTATTCTAGACAATATGTTTTGAGTGAGTCAGTTTTGAGTCGAGCGTCAATTGATGAATCGCTGAGCTCCGATCACATGCTGCCGATGGCACTTGAGTGCAGCTCGCCTGGGCTGCCGGGCTCCAGCTGGTGGTGATGGCTCTGATGGTGGCCATTGTGCATGCCATAGTGCGCCTGCTGCATGTACATCATGTGCATCTCACCGGACCCAACTGCTGGCGACTCCCGCTGCTGATGGGGCTGATGATGATGATGCTGGTGATGCTGGACCGGACTAGAACTCGGACTGCCGCACTCCTGTTTGCCAACCAGCAGCTGGTAGACTCCATCACCGCCAGCCTGCTTCTGCATCTGTCCGCCTCCTCCGCCGTGGTGCTGGCCGCCAACCAGCATGCCGTAGCCGGTGGGCGGAGAACCGGGCGGGTAGCCGCCGTAGACAGCGGAGCCACCGCCGCTGTACGGCCCCATGGACTGCTGAAGGTAGCCGCCGTACTGCCCCATGACAGCCTGCTGGTAGTCCGTCGGCCCGCCGTGGTGCAGGTACTGCTGGGCGGCCATGTAGCCTGCCGGGCCGCTGTACAAATCTCTCGGCAAAGCGGAGTTCGCCGCCGTCATGCCCTGCTGCGGACCTCCAGCGCCGCCGCCGCCGCCGCCACCACCGCCGCCGCCGCCGCCGCTGCTGTAGCGGTCCTGCCGTTTCAGCAGGGTCTTGGTCTTGCGCCGCGGCCTGTACTTATAGTCCGGATGGTCCTTCATGTGAATGGCGCGCAGCCGCTTGGCCTCGTCGATGAAGGGCCGCTTCTCGGTCTCGCTGAGATTCTTCCACTCGATGCCAAGCCGCTTGCTGATCTCCGAGTTGTGCATCTTCGGATTCTCCTGCGCCATCTTGCGGCGCTGGCCCCGGCTCCACACCATGAAGGCGTTCATCGGCCGCTTCACCCGGTCCTCCTTCTTGCCGCCAACGCCTGCGCCGCCGTGGACTGGAGGTCCTTCATGGTGCTGATGCTGATGCTGGTGATGATGAGGCGGAGGCGGCTGCTGTTTGTGGGCCGGCGACATGACAGATGGTGCGCTGTTGTTATTGCTGCTTCCGGGAGTCACCTTCAATGATTTTTTTTAACGGAAAAAGTCCGAGTAAGACGCAGTGAAGAAGACGTAGATTTTAGACTTTCGTTTTTTTATTAATGATCATGGAATATACTGAGCCTTTGTACCTCATTCCTGTGAGCAGTTAGTGCCGCTACCCCCTGTTCCTGTGAGCAGTTAGTGTCGCTACCCCCTATTCCTGTGAGCAGTGAGTGTCGCTACCCCCTATTCCTGTGAGCAGTGAGTGTCGCTACCCCCTGTTCCTGTGAGCAGTGAGTGTCGCTACCCCCTATTCCTGTGAGCAGTTAGTGTCGCTACCCCCTATTCCTGTGAGCAGTGAGTGTCGCTACCCCCTGTTTCTGTGAGCAGTTAGTGCCGCAACCCCCTGTTCCTGTGAGCAGTGACTGCCGCAACCCCCTGTTCCTGTGAGCAGTGACTGCCGCAACCCCCTGTTCCTGTGAGCAGTGAGTGTCGCTACCCCTATTCCTGTGAGCAGTGAGTGTCGCTACCCCCTATTCCTGTGAGCAGTGAGTGTCGCTACCCTCTATTCCTGTGAGCAGTGAGTGTCGCTACCCCCTATTCCTGTGAGCAGTGAGTGTCGCTACCCCCTGTTCCTGTGAGCAGTGACTGCCGCAACCCCCTGTTCCTGTGAGCAGTGAGTGTCGCTACCCCCTATTCCTGTGAGCAGTGAGTGTCGCTACCCCCTATTCCTGTGAGCAGTGAGTGTCGCTACCCCCTGTT
The DNA here is from genome assembly GCA_002269645.1 of Macrostomum lignano. Lineage (NCBI taxonomy): Eukaryota > Metazoa > Platyhelminthes > Macrostomidae > Macrostomum > Macrostomum lignano. The sequence goes on from NIVC01003534.1 coordinate 26,145, forward strand.
CCTGTGAGCAGTGAGTGTCGCTACCCCCTATTCCTGTGAGCAGTTAGTGTCGCTACCCCCTATTCCTGTGAGCAGTGAGTGTCGCTACCCCCTGTTTCTGTGAGCAGTTAGTGCCGCAACCCCCTGTTCCTGTGAGCAGTGACTGCCGCAACCCCCTGTTCCTGTGAGCAGTGACTGCCGCAACCCCCTGTTCCTGTGAGCAGTGAGTGTCGCTACCCCCTATTCCTGTGAGCAGTGAGTGTCGCTACCCCCTATTCCTGTGAGCAGTGAGTGTCGCTACCCTCTATTCCTGTGAGCAGTGAGTGTCGCTACCCCCTATTCCTGTGAGCAGTGAGTGTCGCTACCCCCTGTTCCTGTGAGCAGTGACTGCCGCAACCCCCTGTTCCTGTGAGCAGTGAGTGTCGCTACCCCCTATTCCTGTGAGCAGTGAGTGTCGCTACCCCCTATTCCTGTGAGCAGTGAGTGTCGCTACCCCCTGTTCCTGTGAGCAGTGAGTGTCGCTACCCCCTGTTCCTGTAAGCAGTGAGTGCCGCAACCCCCTGTTCCTGTGAGCAGTGACTGCTGCAACCCCAAGGTCCTTCAGTGGACTTGGACACCCCCTCTACTTCTTATTTTCTCAGTAGGCTCCGCTGCAAGCAAACCGAGGTACGGAGATCTGCTCATATCGACAAAGATAATTAGCAGTTTGTTTAGAATTTATCATATGCGAGCGCTGAATGTTGATCCACAGGATTTTCTTAATTTGCCGGACTCAGGGACTAACAAGCACACCGGGAGTCGTCCCGGATACCGCGGATCCTTCGCAGCTGCTGCACCTCCGAAATGTCGCGCTCGCTAGGGGGCTTCGTCAAAGCCCGGTCCTCCACCCCGCGATCCACAGGGGGTCCCCGACCCCGGCCCCTACCTAGCACGGCGGGCGGAACACCTGCAAAGTTTTGCTCCGCCTAACGAGGCGTAATTATTTTTTCGGCCGCGTACGGCCCGACCCGGCCAGTGGGTATCCGAGAAGCTTCGGCGGCGCCTTAGCGACTAATTGTTTCTTAACAGCGACTCAGCGAGTACAGAAAGTGGCTGCTCCCCTCCGCCCCACTTCAGGGGGCTGGCGGGCTTCGGGGCAAGTGGGAGAGAATAACGAAACGAAAGGTGAAGACGGGCCTCCGCCAATCTACCTTCGTGTTTCCCCTTCCTAGGGGTCGGCCCCTCCATCCCCTCTCCGGAGCCCCCCCCCCATTCCCGCACCCGCATCTGCCCAACAACGCGAGCGGAGGGTCCGCGAGGTCCCCGATTCTCCCGCGCCACGCAGCTTCCCCGCTTCTTCTTCATCCCCTCTCCCCACGCGACTGGCGTCCCCGCCCCCCTCAGGCCCAAATTCTCCTATCAATTATCCATCATTTCCTGGGGCTCCTGCCTGCTTGAGTTGGGGCTGGGGTGCAATATTCCCCAACTCCACTTCGGGGATGCCCAATTTCGAGTTGGATAAATTCTTCCCAACTAAGCATGCCTCATCAGGCTGAGCTCAACAGATGAGGACGCGGCGCCCATCTTTCACCTGGCGCGAACAAATTCCAGCTTCCGCCGAGGCGGTGAGCAGCCAGAACAGCCGATTGCTTCTCCCACGAAGGGAGTCGTTCTCTGGGTCCCAACTCATACAGTCCCTTCTATGCCGGCGCATGGATCCCCAGATTGGGAAGGTGGCCCATCGATTTCCTGAGCGCTATTTTTCTTTCCGAACTCGCGAATTCCGACCGGCACAGCAGGCGGTTGATAATTTTTATATTTTATTGGCTTCTATCGATTCGTGGGGTTGAAGGGATACTTTGCCGGCTCACGGGATGCTGCACCCCGTGAGTTGAGCATAGTGAGCCTTCTCTGCCCTGCCTATCTGGCGTGTGCCTATCTATCTATCTATCATCTATCTATCTATCTATCTATCTATCTATCTATCTATCTATCTATCTATCTATCTATCTATCTATCTATCTATCTATCTATCTATCTATCTATCTATCTATCTATCTATCTATCTATCTATCTATCTATCTATCTATCTATCTATCTATCTATCTATCTATCTATCTATCTATCTATCTATCTATCTATCTATCTATCTATCTATCTATCTATCTATCTATCTATCTATCTATCTATCTATCTATCTATCTATCTATCTATCTATCTATCTATCTATCTATCTATCTATCTATCTATCTATCTATCTATCTATCTATCTATCTATCTATCTATCTATCTATCTATCTATCTATCTATCTATCTATCTATCTATCTATCTATCTATCTATCTATCTATCTATCTATCTATCTATCTATCTATCTATCTATCTATCTATCTATCTATCTCTACTCTACCCTGATCTCCTTACAGTCAGTGACTCACCGAAGCCGAATGCGCACCGGTGCCGCCCTCAGCTGAAGCTGGCGATGACGGGTCAAAGTCGCTGCCGCCGCCACCCCCGGGGCTGCCAGTTGGCATGCAGGGCTGGCGCAGCATCTGGCTGTGCTGCTGCTGCTGCTGCTGCTGCTGCTGCTGCTGCTGCTGCTGCTGCTGCTGCTGCTGCTGGTGCAGCAACATCTGATGCGGCGGGGCGCCATAGGTGGCTGCTGCGGCCGCGGACTCTGCAGCGTAGAGATGATCGTAGCGACCAGGAGCGGCGGCGTGCTGCGGCAGGTAGCCGCCCAGCCTGACGGCGTCCTGCATGCCAGCCGCCGCTGCCGCTGCTGCCGCCGCCGCAGCCGCCTGCTGCTGAATATGATGGCCGTGATGGCTGTGACTGTGGTGATGATGGTGCAAGTAGGCCTGGGCCGCCTCCCTGCAGTGCTGCTGCGACTGCAGCTCCGTTGCCATGGAGTCTCTAGGGTGTGTTGATTATGGATTGATTTTTAACCGATATCGCGAGCTGTTCACTAAAACCTGAGCCCCGTTGGAGTGTCTTTTCTAGCCTCTCGTGTCCTCTTCAGAGAATTGTGCCTTGACAATGCCTCTATTGTGCTGTGGCCTGGCGGGGTGTCGGTGCAGCTTGGGAAATAAGCAGAGAAGGAAGGGGCTTGAAGAAGGAGGAAGCCAGTCCTATCTATGGGGTCTGGGAATTCGGGATAAGGAATGAGGCTCGGGCAAGTGCTGAGGCAACTGGGGCTTTGAGCAGCCGATTCGCCAATCTGCAGCCCAGCCAATGCCAGCCAGCCTGAGTTTAGGGGTTGGAGAAGAGTTTGGCCTGTGAGTTCCCCGAGCCTTCCCCGAGCTCTGTGAGCTGGTTGGCTTGGAGCTGGGGGTGCGGCCGCCGCCACGGAAGAGCTTTCGAATCTTCGGCTTGAGTTTTCCATTTTTTAATATTAGTTTCATAAATGGCCTCTAAAACTCGAGTAATTTCGCATAGGGAATGGGGATGTTAAACATTCCATGCCTTCTTCTACAATTGCATTATGCATGTGCCCTCATATCAGATGCTCATGTCCTCACTACATAATCGCTAATTTACCTATTCAATAAATATAAAATTCTGTTCTCAATTCTCAAACTGTCCCATCCTCAAACTGTCCCATCCTCAAACTGTCCCATCCTCAAACTGTCCCATCCTCAAACTGTCCCATCCTCAAACTGTCCCATCCTCAAACTGTCCCATCCTCAAACTGCCCCATCCTCGAACTGTCCCATCCTCAAACTGTCCCATCCTCAAACTGTCCCATCCTCAAACTGTCCCATCCTCAAACTGTCCCATCCTCAAACTGTCCCATCCTCAAACTGTCCCATCCTCAAACTATCCCATCCTCAAACTCTGCTAAAAACTTCCAAAAGTGTTCAGCGGAGCAAGACAGACCGGGTTCGGGCAGCCCCAGCAAGTGGTTAAACAAAGACATGCAAAGGGAAAAGTTTATGCAGTTAAAAAAATCCCACAAAACTAACTAATTTCGGTATAAGGAATCAACCACAAGGCACAGTATGAACGGGTCCTCATCAGTCACGCTCAGTTCACGGCTCTGAATTCTTGCCATCCCCCCAGAGCAGCGGGGGCCGCCGCCCCCCCCCCCGCGCTGGGAAGTTGAGCCACCCTCAATTCCCACCGGGCCGGCACGAGTGCAAGGGGCAGCACCCATGACAGAAATCCTATATGCTCGTAGGAGTTCCAGCACGAGTGGGCCTCCATGCCCCACGCATGGTTCCCCAAGGCACCGAGCCACCTGTGACATCTCCAACTGACTAAAACTCTTAAAGTTAAAGTAAGCTGTGAGTTGCACAGGGAAGACTCCAATCTGCTTTAGCTCAAACCCTTAATGGCCCAAACAATCAGTAAGAATTCGTACAGACCCCATTCGAACATCTGTACAAAGCCACACAATGAGCAGTATAATGAAGGTCAAGTCGTCCAATCTTCTTTTCGAGTCCGGCCCAAATCACAAAAGTACAAAACATTCTTATGAAAGGAATTTGAAAGATTTGCACCCCCATTCTGTTGTGCCTGACTTGATAACACATTCGATAGCAACCTTGAAGTGTACTAAATAATAAAGAAAATTTCCTGGTTGCACATGCCCATTTGTCTCTAAATTATGTTGCCCCCAAGCTGCTTCATAATTTTTCTCAAGCAAATTATTTTTGACTGACAGGCGCTTAGTCCCGGCATAAGAAGATTCCCAACAGCGGTGTGAACCAGGCTGGAAATCTGGTGGAAAGCCGGCAGAGAGAGGAGGAGCTATGGAAATAGTAAAGTCCATAGGATCTCCTGCCTCTAGCCAAGTCCAGCACACCCATGCCCCCGACTGTGGATTTGTTGAAGCGCTAATCTCACCGCGCGTTGCTGCAGTGCCTTAATCCAATCCAATAGTTACAATAGTTGAGTTTGATCGGCAAATAAGAAGCTGTGGTAAGAATCTGTGGCGCTGTCTGAGATCAGTGTGGCGCTGTCTGAGATCAGTGTGGCGCTGTCTGAGATCAGTGTGGCGCTGTCTGAGATCAGTGTGGCGCTGTCTGAAATCAGTGTGGCGCTGTCTGAGATCAGTGTGGCGCTGTCTGAGATCAGTGTGGCGCTGTCTGAAATCAGTGTGGCGCTGTCTGAGATCAGTGTGGCGCTGTCTTAGATCAGTGTGGCGCTGTCTGAAATCAGTGTGGCGCTGTCTGAGATCAGTGTGGCGCTGTCTGAGATCAGTGTGGCGCTGTCTGAGATCAGTGTGGCGCTGTCTGAGATCAGTGTGGCGCTGTCTGAGATCAGTGTGGCGCTGTCTGAGATCAGTGTGGCGCTGTCTGAGATCAGTGTGGCGCTGTCTGAGATCAGTGTGGCGCTGTCTGAGATCAGTGTGGCGCTGTCTGAGATCAGTGTGGCGCTGTCTGAAATCAGTGTGGCGCTGTCTGAGATCAGTGTGGCGCTGTCTTAGATCAGTGTGGCGCTGTCTGAAATCAGTGTGGCGCTGTCTGAGATCAGTGTGGCGCTGTCTGAGATCAGTGTGGCGCTGTCTGAGAAGTGCCCTAACTGGAATCTGTAAAGCGCTGGTTATGATCAGGCCTCGATCACTCTAGGATTATCTTGAGTCCGTGTGATTTCAATCCGCCAATGCAAATGCGGCATGCACTGCAGTACAGAAGCCGGCATCCAAAGAGCTGATCGATCATTGATCAGGCATTCACATCTGATCGATTAGAAACCTTCAAGTCACATCCTTCTCCCTGAGAGGAATAGAAAGGAATCGCTCCAGGATAGCAGAGCAGACGGCATTGGCAAGTCAATTGTTGTCAGCCGCAGCTGTCAGCTGGAGGCTTGCCGGAAGTGCGGCCCTGAAGTTCAGTTCAACCAGGAAAATCTTTCTGGCAGCAGAGAGTAAAGAGAGGGAGCGAGAGAGGACAAGACAAGAGAGATAACGGAGAGAGCAGAGGAGACAGCAGATGCGGAAAATCTTTCGAGTGTCGCACTGCGCTTGCCTCACAGGTCCGGGGCAGGCCAGGCTCGCAGTGGATAGAGAACGAGAGAGATGGAGAGCCCGCCAAACCTCTCGAGGCAAAGTTGCGGATGAGAATGTAAAAAATGGGCGACATTAAGAACTCCGCAAGTAAAAAAAACTTATTGCTTGGCGAGCAAGAAGAATGGAGATTGGGGGGAAAGGGGGAGAAAGCACTAGGCCGGGTTTCCTGGCTGGGAAGTGGAGCCCCGGCACTTCGGCCATTGAGGCAGCCGAGCCGACCCAGAGTGCCGGCCACTTCCTGCGACTGCTCCGCCCGGCTCTCCTGACCGGGGGGGGGGATTATTAAGGTGGGAATGCTATTAAGGTTGTAGACCCATTTTACAGCAAGTTTGACCAGTATTCTGGCCTGCTTTTGGTTTTATTGTGGGCGCAAAGTCATGCGTTGGATTTCATTGCCAGCCCTTGAGTTCATTGATCTTTGCCGACCTCTGCTCTGTCTCCCCTCAATTCCGCTCTCTCCAGCTCCAGTCCCTCCTTCCCAGTCCCTCCTTCCCAGTCCCTCCTTCCCAGTCCCTCCTTCCCAGTCCCTCCTTCCCAGTCCCTCCTTCCCAGTCCCTCCTTCCCAGTCCCTCTTTCCGAGTCCCTCCATCCCTGCTTCGGTTCAGTGCTGACTGGCACCCGGAACTGCCAGCGGCCTGCCACTATAATTTCGATTTTCTATTGTTAAATTCGGAAAGCTTTGCCGCCAGCTGCGCCGGCTTAAGCCGGGCCAAGCCACAGGACAGTCGCTCACTGCATGGAAACAGACCGAGCGCGGCTCATTGGGGACGCACAGACGGTGTCCCAAGGGCGAAAATCCTTCGTGACCCCGGCAAGTCCCTTGGGGATCTGGCAGTGGAGGCAAGCGTATAGGAATGCGGAACTTTGCGAAGAAGGTGCGATAATTTTGGCTCCAAGCGGTTCAAGATGGCGCAAACCTGTTCTGTATGCTCAATGCCTATGAATATGAATATGACTTCCACTGTGACACCCCATTGCTAATAGGGAGTAACGATAAATTCCAGTTCAAACAAACAAACATTAAGGGGAGTGCGCGCAACGAATGAGGCACGCTTCTGATCCGCCCATACGGCTCACAGATAGACTAATATAATGCGCTACCAGCTGGCATCTGGGCTCCCTTCGACTTTTTTATTTGCATTTTGACATGCCGGCCGCCCAGCGCTGGGAGATCCCAAGGGACTCGGCTGTCAGGTGGTTGACTATTCTTGACGTCCCCAAGCAAGCAGTCAAATTCCTGGGGGGATTTTTCTATTTCTCTGTCAATCGCGGCCGGGAATCCTTGGATGCTGGTTTTTTTCTTAGAAATCTTCATCAACAGGCATGCGGGCCTCTTGAAAGACGACTGATTGATAAATCATTTTCGCTTGGAAATTAATTGAAAACCGTCTTAATCCTGGCTTTCGATTGTAAGAATTAGACCAATTTTGTTTAAGTACCGAATTCAATTATTCTGCCTTTGCTTTTAGAAGCATGGGGGCTCATTGTGCGACTTGATTCTTCCGAATCTGCTGTCCAAGCTCCTCGCTAAAAGGGGCTCTCTAAATTCCAGTTTTCATTGTCTGATGACTGCAGTAATGACAGCAGAGATTGCAATGCATGACAGTAATGACAGCAGAGATTGCAATGCATGACAGTAATGACAGCAGAGATTGCAATGCATGACAGTAATGACAGCAGAGATTGCAATGCATGACAGTAATGACTGCAGAGATTGCAATGCATGACAGTAATGACAGCAGAGATTGCAATGCATGACAGTAATGACAGCAGAGATTGCAATGCATGACAGTAATGACTGCAGAGATTGCAATGCATGACAGTAATGACAGCAGAGATTGCAATGCATGACAGTAATGACTGCAGAGATTGCAATGCATGACAGTAATGACAGCAGAGATTGCAATGCATGACAGTAATGACAACAGCGATTGCAATGCATGACAGTAATGACAGCAGAGATTGCAATGCATGACAGTAATGACAGCAGCGATTGCAATGCATGACAGTAATGACTGCAGAGATTGAAATGCATGACAGTAATGACAGCAGAGATTGCAATGCATGACAGTAATGACAGCAGCGATTGCAATGCATGACAGTAATGACAGCAGCGATTGCAATGCATGACAGTAATGACAGCAGAGATTGCAATGCATGACAGTAATGACAGCAGTAATGACTGCAGAGATTGCAATGCATGACAGTAATGACAGCAGCGATTGCAATGCATGACAGTAATGACAGCAGCGATTGCAATAGAGTTAGGGTTAAGTTAAAGTTTAGGGTTAGGTTTAGGCTTTTTTAGGTTAGGGTTAGGGCAGGGCTATGCCAAAACTGACCCGGCTGTCCCATAAAAATTGATCGGCAAGGAAAAAAAGATACAGTGCGAGCATTTCTGCCGTCCAGATTGGTGCCTGATTGAGGCGAGTGGGTGACGGGGGCAACCGCTGGGCCCTCGTTGATGAAAATTGTGCCGAGATTCGCTCCCTGACGAGAGAGAAATGAAGAGGGGGGCAGTATGGATAACGGTGGAGGAGCCCCTCAGCCTCCAGCCTGGAGTGCCGGCATCATCACAGCTGGGAGACACACCAAGCTTTTGTTACATCCGGCCCGGCTCGATGGGATTAATGAAATTTCGCTGGCGGAGTGGCCTGGTCGGCGGCTTCTTTTGTCCTCTCGCCCCCCCCTCCCGTGTCCCCCCCGGTCTGCTGTCCCGATTGGGAAGAAATTACTTTTTTTCCCTGCTCAGCCTCATCTCCATCTCACTCGCTCAGCGGCCAAGATGAGATAATTTGCAAATGAATTCCCAGCGCCAGTTCTGCTTTTTTCCCCAGATGTGGCAGAGGGGCAGCTGCGGACCTCCCCAGTGTGTCTGGTGGACAGCGGCAACATCCCTGAGTATAATAACTGTGACAGTTTTTTTCACATAGGTTTGTCAGTCCTGCAGAATGCGCGCTTAAAAGTGTTTCTCTTCTGGACGGCTGGCAAAAATTGGAGGCGGTCGGAGCTTTGCGTTGAGCTGTCAAATTTCACCTGGTTTTGCCATTTTCTGTGGGTATATGCGATGCGGAAGCAGGCACAGATGCAGAGTCAGGAGGGTTACGGGCCACTGGCTGGGTGAGCACGGAAGTCGCTTGGTAAAAGGGCAGCTGGGCATCCATGCTGAGGCCATGCGATCGAAACTTATTGCTGAGGTAGATTACTTCTGTATAGACAGACAGACAGACAGACAGACAGACAGACAGACAGACAGACAGACAGACAGACAGACAGACAGACAGACAGACAGACAGACAGACAGACAGACAGACAGACAGACAGACAGACAGACAGACAGACAGACAGACAGACAGACAGACAGACAGACAGACAGACAGACAGACAGACAGACAGACAGACAGACAGACAGACAGACAGACAGACAGACAGACAGACAGACAGACAGACAGACAGACAGACAGACAGACAGACAGACAGACAGACAGACAGACAGACAGACAGACAGACAGACAGACAGACAGACAGACAGACAGACAGACAGACAGACAGACAGACAGACAGACAGACAGACAGACAGACAGACAGACAGACAGACAGACAGACAGACAGACAGACAGACAGACAGACAGACAGACAGACAGACAGACAGACAGACAGACAGACAGACAGTTTTGAAACAGGCAGCAGCAGCAGCAGCAGAATCTGCATTTTCACCGGGCTGTTGACAAAAAGCTCAAGCAGAAACAGTCAGACTCTGTCTTTCGTAGAATTTTTGCCGAACCAAGGATGCGAAGCGAAGCCCCCATGGCCTCTCAGTTCCGTCTCCTGGAAGCAGCAGCAGAGGCCGGGGAGCAGAGCCAAAAAAGAGACGCAGCGGGAGAGACTCAGCGGAATGATGAAGCGCAGAAGCTGGAGGCTCCCCCCCCCCGATCCGCCTGAATTCATCCTGGGCGGCCTTGGAGTGGCAGCCGCTCGGCACACGGCGGGTTTCCGCCTCGCTAATCGCCCTGTCGATCGGCCGCTTAGGGGGGGGGGTCGGCGGCCGGGAGCTCCTCCGCGCAGGACCGGCGGGCCCGGCTCACTGCGCTTCTCAGCACAATGCCTTTTTACGGGCGCGGGGCGGATTTTTTGCCGAAAAAGCCGTTTGCTTCTGCAGCAGCAGCAGCAGCAGCAGCAGCAGCAGCAGAATGAGTCCAAGAAGATTCCATTGTCAGAAGAAGCAGAAAAAACAACAGAATGCTTGGAGAGCGCATTTTTTAGCGTTACGCGCCCTGCTCATTGTTAAAGGAACATTTTTGAATGCCGAAATTCTAGTTCCAGCCAATGCTCTCCAGGCCTTCATATTCTCCACTGGAGCTCGAGTGTTAATGATGCGAACTCGTTGGATGCCATTGTGACTGATGATCGAACCACTGCAAGGCGGAGATGCAGGCGGCCTCGAGACCGCCGGCACCCCTCTCTCTCTCTCTCTCTCTCTCTCTCTCTCTCTCTCTCTCCCTTTCTGACTGAGCCCAGAAGCCTCCGTTCCGATGGGCTCCACTTCCTGTTCTGTGGCTCGTGGCTCGCGGCGGGGGCCTCCGGAGCTGCCCTGCCGTGCCATTCACCTGGGAGGGTGGATGCGGGAGCGGGGAATGGGGAGAACGCTTCAGGGAAGTAAAATAGAGAGGCGCGCTGGCCTCTCCAGCCAGAAAGAGGCCGGGCAGGCGACCGTCTGATGGGGCAGAGAGGCTGGCAAGGCAGAAGTGGGTGAGCGAGGCTGCAGCTTAAGCAGCGGGGGCTGGCTAGAAGTCCCCTTTCCGCTCCGCTCCCGGGGCCCGGCCGCTCTCCACGTGCGGTAAATGACTTGAAACCGGAACCCCCATCATCTAAGTGGCCCCCCATCTCCGCGCTCCCGTCCCCCCGGGGTCCCTGACCCCCCCTCCTCGGCAGTCCCGTGGCGGATGCTTTGGGGTCCGCGCGGCAGTCCCTTCCCCTGCAAAATTTTTTCTACCTTCAAGCTGAAATCTCCCTCGGCCTCTCCCGCTCCGACGCCCCGTTTCCTCTCTTGTCCTCCCGCGGCCTCTCCAATCTCCGCAGGGCACGGCAGTTTTGAGTCCTCCGCCGCTGCCACCGCCGTCCCCTCCCCGACCCCTGTGCGTGCGGTGCCAGGGCCTGGGCTCGGGTCTGGTGCGGTGGAGCCGCCCCGCCACCCCCTTCCTGTCGTGTTTTTCAGCCAGCTTCCTCACTTTAATTAATTATCCCATTCACGTAACGGGACAGAGCAGAGGTTGGAGCGCGATGGAGGGTGGGACATCGCGCCGGTGCCCCTTCCTCACCCACGGGCTCCCGGGTCTGAGCCTCATTTCCTGAGGCTTCTCGCAGCTTCCACTGTGCTGCTGCTGCTCCCTCCGGCTCTTCATCTCCCCCGGACCAGTTCTCACTCCCGGCTCAAAAATCCTTTTTCTCGACTCCTGACAAAAATTCTTCCCAAATCTTAGCCGGCGCTGCACTGAAGTTCGCTGCCGGCCTCCAGTCCAAGCCGCTATTATAATAATAGCTGTCCTTGGCGGCGACAAGTTTCAATCAATATTTTTCAACGCAGCGGTTGTTTGTGGACAAGAATTTCTCGGGTGCGCTCTGTGCTCTCCCTCCCACCCAGTCCGCGTTCGGGATTGAGGATATCGCGGAGGGGAAGTCGGGAGTCACCTTCTTGGGGGGGGGTGTATTATGAAACACTAATCGCCTTGCGATCTCCCCTGAGATTTCGGCTCTTTCCACTGGGAGGCTCAAGGAAGTGGGTGGGGGGGGGGGTTGGCAGAATCGAGGCCAGGCCGCGGCTCAATGGGTGGAGGGGATTTTTCTCTTTTTTTAAATCCCCGCATTTGATCCGCAGCAAGCGAAGTCGGGGCAAATCCGCTTAAATGCCAGGCCGAGCCGAGAGCTGGGAAGGGGGTGGGGCAGGTGCTGCAGGGAGGCCAAGTGCCGCGAGTGCCGACTCTAAGAGCCGCCCCCCGTCTCAACTCCCAGAGCGATTACCGATAGAGAGTGGGGTCGGCCCTTCAGCTGACAAAAGAAGACACACGAGACCCGGAGCTGGATAGCTTGCCAGCTTAAAGCTGCCTGCATGGCGGCCATCTCGACTTCTCCGGGTGGAATTCGCTGCTGAGATAGATTATTTTTACCATCTCATCTTACGGGGCTGTTTAAACGGTGTTTTTAATACTGCATTTTCCAATGTTTTTGTGAGATTGTTTATGATGGTGTGCTTGAGACCTTTGGATTTTGGCAAGCCTTTTTCATAGTTCATGACAGCAATCAGTCATAGTTCATGACAGCAATCAGTCATAGTTCACGACAGCAATCAGTCATAGTTCACGAGAGCAATCAGTCATAGTTCATGAGAGCAATTAGTCATAGTTTACGAGAGCAATCAGTCATAGTTTACGAGAGAGCAATCAGTCATAGTTCACGACAGCAATCAGTCATAGTTCACGAGAGCAATCAGTCATAGTTCATGAGAGCAATCAGTCATAGTTCATGAGAGCAATCAGTCATAGTTCACGACAGCAATCAGTCATAGTTCACGACAGCAATCAGTCATAGTTCACGACAGCAATCAGTCATAGTTCACGACAGCAATCAGTCATAGTTCACGACAGCAATCAGTCATAGTTCACGACAGCAATCAGTCATAGTTCACGACAGCAATCAGTCATAGTTTACGAGAGCAATCAGTCATAGTTCATGAGAGCAATCAGTCATAGTTCATGAGAGCAATCAGTCATAGTTCATGAGAGCAATTAGTCATAGTTCATGAGAGCAATTAGTCATAGTTTACGAGAGCAATCAGTCATAGTTTACGAGAGAGCAATCAGTCATAGTTCACGAGAGCAATCAGTCATAGTTCACGAGAGCAATCCGTCATAGTTCACGACAGCAATCAGTCATAGTTTACGAGAGAGCAATCAGTCATAGTTCACACTGACAATCAGTCATAGTTCACACTGACAATCAGTCATAGTTCACACTGACAATCAGTCATAGTTCACACTGACAATCAGTCATAGTTCACACTGACAATCAGTCATAGTTCACACTGACAATCAGTCATAGTTCACACTGACAATCAGTCATAGTTCACACTGACAATCAGTCATAGTTCACACTGACAATCAGTCATAGTTCACACTGACAATCAGTCATAGTTCACACTGACAATCAGTCATAGTTCACACTGACAATCAGTCATAGTTCACACTGACAATCAGTCATAGTTCACACTGACAATCAGTCATAGTTCACACTGACAATCAGTCATAGTTCACACTGACAATCAGTCATAGTTCACACTGACAATCAGTCATAGTTCACACTGACAATCAGTCATAGTTCACACTGACAATCAGTCATAGTTCACACTGACAATCAGTCATAGTTCACACTGACAATCAGTCATAGTTCACACTGACAATCAGTCATAGTTCACACTGACAATCAGTCATAGTTCACACTGACAATCAGTCATAGTTCACACTGACAATCAGTCATAGTTCACACTGACAATCAGTCATAGTTCACACTGACAATCAGTCATAGTTCACACTGACAATCAGTCATAGTTCACACTGACAATAAGTCATAGTTCACACTGACATTCTATGTTTTTCTCGGCTGTCTCACAAATTCAGCGCCAGCAGCTGAAAGATTTGCATATTTTCCTGAGATTTTTGTTCTCAGTCTTCATTCTCATGCGAGTTGATACGGGGAACGAACTGGCTGGCTCGGCTCTCCAATGGGCAGTAATGAAGGCCGAGTCCCTAGGGGGGGAGGGGGGACTGCAACGGAGAGCCCGATTGCGCGTGGGGACTCCGGATTGGCGATTCCCAATCAGGTTAGCGGCGGGCAGGTTGGGGGTTCGATTCCCCTGGGCGCCGGATCGCACAATCGCGCGATAGAAAAAAAACGTTTAGAAGAAGACAAGAAATGCGCGAGCTCGAAGATTTTCAGCTCTGTTATAAGCGGAAAATTCTGTGCTGCTGGGATTACAGGGGTTGAGGTGTCTGATGCTATCAATAATCTTAGTTGTCAGGCGAACAGTGGGTTGAAAGCAGAGCTTAACCTACAATAAACAAGTAGCGACAACACTAGCGACTTAATTAACGTTTATAGCAACAAAATTAGCGACACAATTAGCGAAACAATTACAGACACAATTAGCGACTCAATTAGCGACACAATCAGCGACACAATTAGCGACTCAATTAGCGACACAATTAGCGACTCATTTAGCGACACAATTAGCGACACAACTAGCGACACAATTAGCGACACAATCAGCGACACAATCAGCGACACAATCAGCGACACAATCAGCGACACAATTAGCGATACAATCAGCGACACAATTAGCGACACAATCAGCGACACAATCAGCGACTCAATTAGCGACTCAATTAGCGACACAATAACCGACATAAGTAGCGACACAACTAGCGACAAAATTAGCGACACAATTAGAGGCACAATTATAGACACAGTTAGCAACTTAATTAACGACCTAGTTTGTGAAAAATTAGAAATACAATTAGAAACAAACCAAACAATTGAAACCATTTTTAGTATATGGGACGACACAATTAGCGACACAACTAACGACAAAATTAACGACATAATTGGCGACAAAATTAGAGACACAAGTCAAGCTAAACACGCAGCCCCTAAACAGTCATAGTTTAAACACAGCACGTGAAAATAGTGCCCCATCGAGCGCCACGAATTTCTGTCAGATTTATTCAAGCCAATTAAAATCCAGTCACAGGAAAAATTGTTCATAGATTTAAGAGCTCGTCAGTTCTGAAAAGTTTGCTTTGTTGAGTCAAGCGCGCACTTCTGCCATTCAGCCGCGCTTTCTTGTTGACACTGCAGCAAAATTTTGACAAATTCTGCATCAAGAAAAGCTAGGCAGAGCAGGCAGAATGTCTATCTAGACGACTTTCTGTTCTCAAGACGAGTTGAGAAGTCCGACATGCGAGGCTGAGCAATTTGGAGCTGTTGCAGTTTTCGATTGGCAATTTGCGGGAAGATTCTCCCAGGGAATATCGGCAGCTGCGGCAGCTGAAGGTTTCGAGAGCCACCGGCCCCCCTGTGTCAACAGCCGGCCGGAGACAATGCATGGCGAAGATTTCTGGGGTTGAATGTCGCACAGCAAAGTTTAGCTGGAGGAGGTCGGCGCAAGAGAGGAGGCAGCGGCTGCACTTGCCTTCAATCACTCCTGAGCTCCCTCACTCCCTTGCACAGCGCAGACTGATGCAGACATGCAGACATATATCTCACCATGCAGATGTAGGCTATATTTTAACACCGGTAAGATGATGGATGTTCGATTCTGTAAGCGGTCAAATTCATTTGGGGCTTGTGTGCACAAAAATTGGCCGGCAGGGGGTTGTCGTGCGATTCGCAGCCATGTACGACACAACCGTACAGTCGCCTAGATTTTCAGTAGTCTCTAAATGCCGTTTTGTCTGCAAAAAATGAGTCGATGTGGAGAAGATGTGAACGACGCGGAGATTTTTTTGAGTAAGTGGCAATCTGTAACAAGAAACGGAATAAAAAGTTTTGAACAAACTACATGTAGGTTTTGACCTAAGATACGGGTGTCAGCATCCCCTGTGAGCTTTGGCTCAAAGCATCACCTGAGCAACCCCCATAAGCCACCATTCTCACCATTCCAGCAATCCCAGCCATCAGAGGGAACCGCAGGTTTCCCTGACATCCCTGCGTTATGAAAGAGACGCCGCACAACAAGTAGACAGGATGCACCCCCCGATGCGAGGGAAAATCAAAGGGCTCTGGGTAGACGGCAAGAATTACAGATCAGGCGCAGTTAGAGGATGACCGCTGCAGGTGGACAGAGAAAAAGTCCTCTCGAGTTCTCAACGGCCCCCTTCCCATCCTGTCCTGAGTAATGAGAGCCCTCGGAGATGTAATTGTCCCCAACTGCTGCCTCATTTTGTCCGCCCCTTCATTCGGAAATTGATGGGTTGGAGGTTTCGGGGTGACATCGGATGGAACAGCAGCTGAAAAGGTTGACGGACGGCAGCCGCGTGTGAAAGTCGCAGTTTTTCCGGCGACCTTGCTGGATTTGGGAGCTGCAGTGCAGGTGAGGTGCGACAAATTAATGATTAAATCTGCGGTCGATGCTGTAAATGCTGAGCATGATTTGTTACTAGAAACATTGTGTCCTCGCAGATGAAAATTTCTCTGAGATAAACACGATGCGGGATTATGGAAATCCAAAAGTACGGTGAAAGGAACGCCTTCCAAAGCGCGCAGTGCCATGAACGCGCACTCTTGGTTAGAGCAAGAGCGTACTGGACGTGTTGCATAACAAATGACAAGTGACAGGTCCATAATTCATCTATGGTCGTTCGATGCAAGGGCTTGTTGGTGCAATGCACGATAGTTTGAAAGGGGGTGTTCGTGAATACTTTCTATATTTAGTTAACTTTCAACTAAAGCTTTACTCACTGCTTTCAGCCATTCACTTTTAACTTTGTTGAAAATGTTAGATCTGAAGTTGAAAGTTCAAAAATATTCGGCCATGCAATCATTTGTTATCTGACGCGCTTATAACAGTGCAAACAGTGTATACACTGGAAGCCAGTCCCAAGCTGCTGCAACATTGCCTACCATACTGTAATGCAAGCAGACCCCGTAGACAAAGACCTTGAGCACACAGGGATCTTTTATGCTCCAACGAGAGCCCAAAAGCAGAACTACCGAGAGGCTTGGAGGATTTGAGGAAGATTTGCGGTGTCAGTCAGAAATCGGCATGAAAATCCCGTGCAACCTCTCGAGTTTTGCCCGGGCCGTGCCCCCCTCACCCACTTTTTTGCTGAAGTTTTTCTATATCTGCTCCAGACCAGCGGCCGCGGACGAATTGCTGCCTCGTTCAGCCACTTCTGCGCAAGTCCCGCATTCCCCCTCTGCCAGTGTTGAGTCGGACAGCCCCCCCCCCCCTGTGCAACTCAACAACAACAGCAGCGGCAGCACCAGCCAGACAGGCTGCGGGGCTCTCGTCTCCTCCCCCAACCCCCACCCCTCAAGATCATCGGCAGGGGGCGCTGAGGATCCCCCCGGGGTTCAAAACTGAGTGAGAAGTAGTGAGAAGAGAGAGAGTGTGTGATTGTGTGATGCGTGTAGCAGTGGGTTTGCCTCCCCAGAGCCGCAATTAGCAGTGGGGAGTGGAGAAACGAAGCCTGGGAAAACTCCGGCTCTGAACCCTAATCAGGGCGGAGGGTGAGGCGAGTAGAGAGAGAGCCAGCGTGAGCTGCTAACGATGTGCACCATGTGTTGCTTGCGACTCAGTTTATGTTGTGATTTGCTCCACTCCCCCTGTGTCTCTCGCCCTGCCTCAGGGCCAGGAAGTCGCGATGGCCGGCAAATCCTCGCGTCTCCCCCCCCCACAGATTTCTAGCTAGACATGCTCGGCCCCTGCTCGGCACACCCCCTAATTGCCTCGCGATACCTTCGGGCTGAATTTTTGCCGCCTCGGCGTCTGCGCCGCGCGCGCTTATGTCCAAAGCCATGCGCAATTGGGCAAATGCGCGTACTAGCTGCAACCCAGGCAGCAATTATTGGCACAGAAAATTTTCTACTAACCAAAACCAAACTGTTTTTTTCTCTAATTCGGAACTCAAGCTCTCTTCATTATTTCCCAATAGGTTCGATAAACTTTTTATGCGGCATCGGACCCGCAGGGCTCGATTCTAACAGTGTCTCTTCATCCTTAATTGATTGCTTGTTTAACTTGTTCGTCTGTTAAGCATTTACATTGCCCCAAGCATGCTCTGTGGGTGTCTAAGTGAGGAGAGAAAGACGGCAAACCACGGAAATGAAGGGGTGCAATCAGGGAATGAAGGGGTGCAATCAGGGAATGAAGGGTGCAATCAGGGAATGAAGGGGTGCAATCAGGGAATGAAGGGGTGCAATCAGGGAATGAAGGGTGCAATCAGGGAATGAAGGGGTGCAATCAGGGAATGAAAGGGTGCAATCAGGGAATGAAGGGGTGCAACCAAGGAATGAAGGGGTGCAATCAGGGAATGAAGGGGTGCAACCAAGGAATGAAGGGGTGCAATCAGGAAATGAAGGGGTGCAACCAAGGAATGAAGGGGTGCAACAAAGGAATAAAGGGATGCGTGCAATCAGGGAATGAAGTGGTGAACGACCTGTGTGACTCCCAGACCTGTGTGATCCCGCAGACCTGCGTGGTATAGCTGCAGGGTGGTCTGCGACACAGCGGGAGGCAGCTAGGGGTCGCCCATTCCGCTAACGTACATGCATGTACCCCTATGTGGCATACTAAAAGCCAATTCTGGTGACGCCCTATGAAATCAACTTGAAACCCTTGCATGAATAAATCTGCCACGGATATGCATTATATATGCGGACCGCAGAAACTGCAGTTGATTATTTTCGAATCTCACTGTTCTCTGTAAAGCGGAAATATGCAGCACGAGATTGAAGCAGCTGATTCCAATTGCACGCTGCTGCCTGTAGTCCATGCATAGAAAATCTTGTTTCCAACATGCTCGCGCTTTTCCACAATTCAATCAGTTTGTCTGCTCTTGTCTCCCGCTTTGCAAAACAACTCTTAGGCTTTTCGTGCATCTTTCGAGCGTACATCCACAGAGTGTTAATAATAATATGAATCAGTCAACAAAGGTATCGAGGCGTTTGCGAGAGATGAGATGTTAGCAGTTAGGTTAGGTTTCTTTAGTGCGATTTTCCTTGGAAAAGAATGATCAAATATTTTGCTGAATGGAAAAGGTGGCTACTTCTGCAGAGACGACATGCAACGCATGATGCTAATCATAAGAGGGAAGTTTCAGTAAGTACTACAATGAATGATAAGGAGGCTGTGACCAAGGCCGTGTTTGTTGCAATTAAAAGTATATACTGCAGTGGTCGAAATTTTTTCCATTTAATTGCAATTCCCGCTGTAATTTTTTCCGGTTATTTCGCATATAAAAGTCAAGGAAATGAAACTTTTTTAAATAAACGTGAAGTGAATTTTTGTTTTGGGAGATAATTTTCCGTTGATGATTAGATTATCTCTTTAGTGAAGCCAAAAACAAGCATGTACTAATTAGACAGTAAAAAATTGAGATTTTTGAGTTGGAGACAAAAGTGATGATGACATTATTGTCCTTATTCACACAGCATGAATGGTCCAAAGAAGTCAACGGTTTTAAAAGCTGGAGATACATCTCAGTTAAACAAAATAGTTCTTTGTTGAATGACAAAATAACATGCAGGTTATTTTAGAACTTTGTTAGTTTTGGAATAAAACTTTTGAAACTAGAGTATTTTAAAATCTAAATTGTTTTAAAAACCGTGATAATTAATACGTTTTTGCTTTTTCTAAGACACTGGTACTGTATGGTGGATTGCAGTAAAGATGCATGGCCACGTAAAGGCATTATCGTGCCCACTCATTTTTTTCGATGAATACACTCTAGAAACTGATACGGATACTGATACACTATAGAAAAAATATTTAAGCAATAATCATTCACCAATTCCAATTATTTCTTATTTAGTTATGTTTATAATAACTGTTTTATCGTTCACATAACATAAGCCAAGTTTAGAAGTTTGAGCGCTTGTGCTGTTTCTTTTCCCTCTATTTTCCTAGCCAAGTTTCCTCAGTTTTTTAGACATATATTTAGTTATATTTTTTGTGCACAAGATGTTTTAAAAGCGCCTTGTAAAGGAAACTGGAAGACAATTATATTATATATTGAATGAAAGATTGAAAGGAAATTATAAAACAATTTAGCTAATTTTGCTCAAATTTTCTACCCATTCTTTCTGCTTTAAGTTTAATTTTAGTTAGTCAATTTCATTTTAGTATATAGGATTGTAAAAAAATTTTAAAAATCTTATACAAATATCAAAAGCATGCTAAATATTAAAAATAAAGTAACTAGTATATAGTCTGCTTCTGTTCAGTATGTGAAAACTTTAGGCTTATGCATTATGAAATCAGTTGTAATTAATATATCCATACATTTTTCCTATTGTTGCAACTATGCTTGTTTAGCTTGTAGGTATAGAAAATTACACCAGTTTTGTAGCTTACAATTGGAATATTAAGATGAACAAATGTATTAAAAAAAATAAATCCAAGTATACTAAATCTAAGGTTTACATGTTTGTCCATAACGCTCTAGAGATTGCGATTCTTGACCTATTGTGATCACGTTTTCGCCAAATAATAAACTAAATTTGGCTAGTTGATCTTACTTTTTATTAGAAATTTAATCCCTTTAGCATTTAGCAATTTCTTAGCCATGTTGCATGTACCATCACGGAATTTTTTTTGATTGAACAGTGCAAGTTTGAAGAAAATTGGTTGAGCTGTTTTTTTTTAAAATTGATCGCATACCAATAGATAGATACCAACAGACCATTTTTAGTATATGGAAATGTAATATTAAAGGGCTAAATTTTTTATGAACATTGAATTTAAGAAAAATAAAGTAAAAGAAATTTCTAAGTAATAAAATAAAATTATAAAATGGCCTAATTTCCTATTACTAGTTATTATATCTTTGTCTTTGCTAAAATTGATAGATATTTCATTTTTAGTGATAGTTTGTTTGAATTTTTTGTATTTCTACAAATTTATTAGGCTATTTATTTTTATAAAAATATTTATAAAAAGAAAAAAGTTATATTTAAAAAATTATCTTCAAAACTTTAGCTTTTTCTTAAAATCTAAAAAGCATTCATAAGGAGCAAATCAACCAAGGTTCAAAAATGTGCATTTTTTAAATATAGCAATAGCTAATGCTGCAAATAGTTATTCAAAATTATGATATGAATAAGGACAATAATTCAATATAATTTGTGGCTAATCACATTCATAATGCCAATTGAATATAGCATCATATACCTTTTTTAAGAGATTAAAGAAATGCAACTAAAGTGAGTTCAATTTGATATGATTTTGCATCAACTCTTGTCCTTTAATTTTTTTCTGTATCTGTATTGACAATTATATTCTTATTACACTTGAAATTAATGAGAATGCCATTTCTAAGTTGAAAATTGCCATGTGGCATCTTAGCTTTTTGTTGAGAGCCTTTATCCCTGCCTCCCTTCCCTGTCAGAGCTCAAATAAATTAGAGCAGTTATCATTAAAATAGCTTTAGATATTTAAAAACATTGGCCAAGCCTAGCTTTCAGTGTGCACTGCTCGATTCAAATTAATTTGTCTAACAGAAACTGTGACAGTTTCTTGAATTAAATATTCTCTTCCATTTTTTGCTACTTTACTATTAAGTAGGGCGATTCTATGTTGCCTTCTCTACTCTCACTGTGTCTACGTGTGCTTCTATAACGAATATGCGCTACTAAAATAGCAAATATTATCAGCATTGACCTGTTTGCAATCTCAAGTCTACCCCTTCTGCGCACATATTGACTGCCAGGTAAGAGAGGGAGGGCACAGTGAGATCCTTTATCAGCTGTAGGGCGTGCTTGACCCCTCCTCTCCTCTCTCTTCGCTCGTCCCTGCAGCCCTGGGTTGCATTTAATGTTAAGCGAATGCTCAGTGAGTCACAGAGATCAACAAGCCGGTTTTTTGTGACTGTTTCTAAATAACTCCCGGTTTTTTTTCGCGAATTTGCTTCTTCTGAATCAATCAGTCAAAATTCCATTATTTTTGCAGAGAATCTAAACCAGCCACTGTATAAATATTTGAAGTTTGAAGCAAGTTTGAATCACGCTTAAAAACCTGTGAGCATAGCGGCCAAAGTGATGCCGCAAGATTTCTGTCGCCAAAATTCAACTTAACGTTCCTTCCTGCGGCACTTATAATAGCTGAGGGAATTCGGCATGGACGATGACGCGCACGGTCTCCGCGTTTTGTGGGATCATTATCTCAAGGCGAGAATGAGCCAGGCGAGTGCACCGGTGACCTGATGAGTCTGTGTCTTTTTATTAGATTGTTAGTTAGTTAGTTAGTTAGTTAGTTAGTTAGTCAGTTAGTTAGTTAGTTAGTTAGTTAGTTAGTTAGCTAGTTAGTTAGTTAGTTAGTTAGTTAGTTAGTTAGTTAGTTAGTTAGATAGTTAGTTAGTTAGTTAGTCAGTTAGTTAGTTAGTTAGTTAGTTAGTTAGTTAGTTAGTTAGTTAGTTAGTTAGTTAGTTAGTTTGTTTGTTTGTTTGTTTGTTTGTTTGTCAGTTAGTAAGTTAGTTAGTTAGTTAGTTAGTTAGTTAGTTTGTTTGTTTGTTTGTTTGTTTGTTAGTCAGTTAGTTAGTTAGTTAGTTAGTTAGTTAGTTAGTTAGTCAGTTAGTTAGTTAGTTAGTTAGTTTGTTTGTTTGTTTGTTTGTTTGTTAGTCAGTTAGTTAGTTAGTTAGTTAGTTAGTTAGTCAGTTAGTTAGTTAGTTAGTTAGTTAGTTAGTTAGTTAGTTAGTTAGTTAGCTAGTTAGTTTGTTAGTTAGTTAGTTTGTTAGTTAGTTAGTTAGTTAGTTAGTCAGTTAGTTAGTTAGTTTGTTTGTTTGTTTGTTTGTTTGTTAGTCAGTTAGTTAGTTAGTTAGTTAGTTAGTTAGTCAGTCAGTTAGTTAGTTAGTTAGTCAGTTAGTTAGTCAGTTAGTTAGTTAGTTAGTTAGTTAATTAGTTAGTTAGTTAGTTAGTTAGTTAGTAAGTAAGTTAGTTAGTTAGTTAGTTAGTTAGTCAGTTAGTAAGTTAGTTAGTTAGTTAGTTAGTTAGTCAGTTAGTAAGTTAGTTAGTTAGTTGGTTAGTTAGTTAGTTAGTTAGTTAGTTAATTAGTTAGTTAGTTAGTTAGTTAGTTAGTTAGTTAGTTAGTTAGTTAGTTAGTTAGTTAGTCAGTTAGTAAGTTAGTTAGTTAGTTAGTTAGTTAGTTTGTTAGTTAGTTAGTTAGTTAGTTAGTTAGTCAGTTAGTTAGTCAGTCAGTTAACTAATATGTTAGTAAAGCGCATGACTCTGGTACCTCTCAACCCGGAGTCCAAGCTTTTAATCAGTCATACTGTCCTAAACTTTCAGAAGCCCGTCTACCTGAACAAATTTCTTCGCCTATTCTTCGACCTGAGCTACAGGCGCCAGCAGCCGGTCCTGTCGCTGAAGGACACCCGCAGTAGCGTCGCCCTGCTTATCAGAGAATTCATTGCCGACATCAACGCCTGCTGCAAGTACGGAAAAGATGATCAGGACATTGAGCCTCTGTGCAGCTACCTGCTTTGCGACAGGGGCTGGCTCATCCTGTACGCCCTCAGCCGGCTTCAGGTTGCGGTAAGCTCTGGGGACCGCAGCCCAGTCAGAACTGATTCAGGCCACAGTCAGGACTGGTTCAGGCCACAGTCAGAACTGGTTCAGGCCACAGTCAGAACTGATTCAGGCCACAGTCAGAACTGATTCAGTCCACAGTCAGAACTGGTTCAGGCCACAGTCAGAACTGATTCAGGCAACAGTCAGAACTGATTCAGGCCACAGTCAGAACTGATTCAGGCCACAGTCAGAACTGATTCAGTCCACAGTCAGAACTGGTTCAGGCCACAGTCAGAACTGATTCAGGCCACAGTCAGAACTGGTTCAGGCCACAGTCAGAACTGGTTCAGGCAACAGTCAGAACTGATCAGGCAACAGTCAGAACTGGTTCAGGCAACAGTCAGAACTGATCAGGCAACAGTCAGAACTGATCAGGCCACAGTCAGAACTGGTTCAGGCCACAGTCAGAACTGATTCAGTCCACAGTCAGAACTGATTCAGGCCACAGTCAGAACTGATTCAGGCCACAGTCAGAACTGATTCAGGCCACAGTCAGAACTGATTCAGGCCACAGTCAGTACTGATTCAGTCCACAGTCAGAACTGGTTCAGGCAACAGTCAGAACTGATTCAGGCCACAGTCAGAACTGGTTCAGACCACCAGTCAATCTGAACTATTTTTTCGAGTTATCCTCAATTCTTGTCTGCATCTGATCAATTTTTTTTCATTTAAGGACGCGTCCGATTGCTTTGACTTTGCGAGCATTCTGGTGTCAATCTTCAAGATGATGGGCGATTATAAAGAGACTTTCAAGTCTAGCGGTGAGTGAAAAATTTATCGTCTCTGGGTGCTTAAAAATTGTCCCAAAATCGCCCTAGAGAACAGACCAAGCCACTCTGCAGGCAAGCTCTTATCGCATTTCTAATATGCCACCTTCTTAACAGAGGATGTTAGCCTGGCACTGCCCGAGCTCGAATCCTGCTTCGGCAACTCCCGGCCGCCAACCGACCTGGGCGGTCGCAGCTTTCGCGGCCAGCGCGGCCGGACCAGAAAGTGGCGCTCGGCCAATGCTGCAGCCGCCGCAGCAGCCGCCACCGCCGACTCCGCGGGAGCTGCAGCAGCAGCGCCGGCCGCCGCAGCCGCCGCCTCGGCGGCGGGATCGGGCGCGTCAGCTGACTCTGGCATCAATCCCCGGCACTCGGCGGGCCTGACAGCTTCGGCATCGGCTGCGGGCTTGTCGCGACTTCGACGGCCAGCCAGCGCCGCCGCATTGGCGAGTAGCAGCGACTCGGACGCCGGGCCCGACTTGACCTCCACTTATCGACAAGCCGCGGGCGCCACCGTCGACTCTGCCGCGGCCGACAATTTTGTTGGCGGAATTCGCGGCTCGAATCGGCGA
This sequence comes from Macrostomum lignano, assembly GCA_002269645.1. Lineage (NCBI taxonomy): Eukaryota > Metazoa > Platyhelminthes > Macrostomidae > Macrostomum > Macrostomum lignano. The sequence continues at coordinate 50,785 of NIVC01003534.1, forward strand.
GGCCTGCTGCAGAACGAGGCCGTGACCTTCGATATCCGGCTGTCGGATCAGGAGGGCGACGTCGATCTCTCTGGCGACAATTCTGCCGCCGTTGCCGCCGCCGCCGCCGCCGCTGCAGAGGCTGACGAAGGCGCCTCGAACGGTGAGACTGCATGGGGTTAGATTTGGGTGGGTTAGATTGAGATGGGTTAGATTGAGATGGGTTGGATTGGGATGAGTTAGATTGGGATTTGGTTGGATTGGGAGGGGTTAGATTGGGATGAGTTATATTGGGAGAGGTTAGATTGAGATGGGGTTAGATTGGGATTTGGTTGGATTAGGAGGGGTTAGATTGGGATTTGGTTGGATTAGGAGGGGTTAGATTGGGATGGGTTAGATTGGGATGGATTAGATTGAGAGAGGTTAGATTGGGATGAGTTAGATTTGGATCTGGTTGGATTGGGAGGGGTTAGATTGGGATGGGTTAGATTGGGATGGGTTAGATTGGGATGGGTTAGATTGGGATGGGTTAGATTGGGATGGGTTAGATTAGGGCGGGTTAGCTTGGGATGGGTAAGATTGGGATTTGGTTGGATTAGGAGGGGTTAGATTGGGAGGGGTTAGATTGGGATGGGTTAGATTGGGATGGGTTAGATTGGGATGGGTTAGATTGGGATGGGTTAGATTGGGATGGGTTAGATTGGGAGGGGTTAGATTAGGGCGGGTTAGCTTGGGATGGGTTAGATTGGGATTTGGTTGGATTAGGAGGGGTTAGATTGGGAGGGGTTAGATTGGGAGGGGTTAGATTGGGATGGGTTAGATTGGGATGGGTTAGATTGGGATTTGGTTGGATTGGGATTTGGTTGGATTGGGAGGGGTTAGATTGGGATGAGTTATATTGGGAGAGGTTAGATTGAGATGGGGTTAGATTGGGATTTGGTTGGATTAGGAGGGGTTAGATTGGGATTTGGTTGGATTAGGAGGGGTTAGATTGGGATGGGTTAGATTGGGATGGATTAGATTGAGAGAGGTTAGATTGGGATGAGTTAGATTTGGATCTGGTTGGATTGGGAGGGGTTAGATTGGGATGGGTTAGATTGGGATGGGTTAGATTGGGATGGGTTAGATTGGGATGGGTTAGATTGGGATGGGTTAGATTAGGGCGGGTTAGCTTGGGATGGGTAAGATTGGGATTTGGTTGGATTAGGAGGGGTTAGATTGGGAGGGGTTAGATTGGGAGGGGTTAGATTGGGAGGGGTTAGATTGGGATGGGTTAGATTGGGATGGGTTAGATTGGGATGGGTTAGATTGGGATGGGTTAGATTGGGATGGGTTAGATTAGGGCGGGTTAGCTTGGGATGGGTTAGATTGGGATGGGTTAGATTGGGATGGGTTAGATTAGGATTTGGTTAGATTGGGATGGGTTTGATTGGGATGAGTTAGATTGGGATGGGTTAGATTAGGATTTGGTTAGATTGGGAGGGGTTAGATTGGGATGGGTTAGATTGGGATGGGTTAGATTGGGATGGGTTAGATTGGGATGGGTTAGATTGGGATGGGTTAGATTAGGGCGGGTTAGCTTGGGATGGGTTAGATTGGGATGGGTTAGATTGGGATGGGTTAGATTAGGATTTGGTTTGATTGGGATGGGTTAGATTGGGATGGGTTAGATTGGGATGGGTTAGATTGGGAGGGGTTAGATTGGGAGGGGTTAGATTGGGAGGGGTTAGATTGGGAGGGGTTAGATTGGGAGGGGTTAGATTGGGAGGGGTTAGATTGGGAGGGGTTAGATTGGGAGGGGTTAGATTGGGAGGGGTTAGATTGGGAGGGGTTAGATTGGGAGGGGTTAGATTGGGAGGGGTTAGATTGGGAGGGGTTAGATACTGGAATTGAAGACTGTGTGAGCAGTGCAAAAGCAATCCCACGCCACACCACAGGCGCAGAAGCGGCACGGGCATCTCCGAGCCAGCAGCAGCAGCAGCGGCAGTCGCCGAATTCATCGGCATCCCAGCGGCATTCAACAGTGGAGGCAGACGATGTCCGCATCCTGTTGATAACGCTGCTGTGCCAGCTCTGCCGCACGGACGCGCCGAGCACCGCCGCAGTCGCCGGTCATTCGGCCGCGTCAGCTGCGGCTTCTTCGTCTGGCGGCGGCGGGCGTAGCGTCGCCACCGCTGCCGCCTTCGCCGCAGACTGGCGCGCCGGGGAGGCCTGGCGCTCCAAGCAGGCGCTGTGCCCGGAGCTCCTGCCCTGCATGCTGGCCGACGTGTTGAGCCGCGTCGACGTTGTCGATCTCTGGCTGAAGCCGAAGCGGCTGGCACTGTGCCAGCACATCCTGCGCACTGTTCTGTCGGGCGCTTACTCGCTGCTGCTCGGCGGTGCCGCCGGAGTCAACGTGTTGCTAGGCAACAAACTGTTTGACAGCCTGTTCCAGCTGGGCGATGCCTGCTTGAATTGCATGACCGCCGAGAATGCGGCGCTGGTGAGTTAATGGCGACCGGTGCCTGCATCCAGCCCTGACGCCAATCCTGCCCATTCCGCTGTACTCCTGAGCACTCTGTACATGTACACTCTGTGCTTTGGGCGTTGGCCCTTATGGGGGTGAATTGCACGACAACCCCCCCCCTCCCTGCTACTCAGAGCTCACCCCCCCCCCACTCAGAGCTCACCCCCCTCCCTGCCACTCAGAGCTCACCCCCTCCCTGCCACTCAGAGCTCACCCACCCTCCCTGCCACTCAGAGCTCACCCCCCTCCCTGCCACTCAGAGCTCACCCCCCTCCCTGCCACTCAGAGCTCACCCCCCTCCCTGCCACTCAGAGCTCACCCCCCTCCCTGCCACTCAGAGCTCACCCCCCTCCCTGCCACTCAGAGCTCACCCCCTCCCTGCCACTCAGAGCTCACCCCCCTCCCTGCCACTCAGAGCTCACCCCCTCCCTGCCACCCAGAGCTCACCCCCTCCCTGCCACTCAGAGCTCACCCCCCTCCCTGCCACTCAGAGCTCACCCCCCTCCCTGCCACTCAGAGCTCACCCCCCTCCCTGCCACTCAGAGCTCACCCCCCTCCCTGCCACCCAGAGCTCACCCCCCTCCCTGCCACTCAGAGCTCACCCCCCTCCCTGCCACTCAGAGCTCACCCCCCCTCCCTGCCACTCAGAGCTCACCCCCCCTCCCTGCCACCCAGAGCTCACCCCCCTCCCTGCCACTCAGAGCTCACCCCCCTCCCTGCCACTCAGAGCTCACCCCCCCTCCCTGCCACTCAGAGCTCACCCCCCTCCCTGCCACTCAGAGCTCACCCCCCTCCCTGCCACTCAGAGCTCACCCCCCTCCCTGCCACCCAGAGCTCACCCCCCTCCCTGCCACTCAGAGCTCACCCCCCTCCCTGCCACTCAGAGCTCACCCCCCTCCCTGCCACTCAGAGCTCACCCCCCTCCTCCCGAGCAGGTGGCGGACACGGTGGGCCAGACCATATCCGGCACTCTGCACCTGCTGATCGCGCACGCTTCCCGCCTGGAGCGAGCCAGCTCCGGCCTTGAGCAGGCCGACCTTCGCCTCCCAGTCGCCTGGCTCGAAGCTGACGGTCCCGCCGCTATTCGCCGACTGGCCGGCCAGCCGTTTCCTGAGGCCGCCGCCAGCGCCGCCGCCTGCGTGTCGCTGCTCGGCTCCCTGCTGCTCGGCCTGAAACGCTGCCGGGTGCAGCTCGCCCACCTCAGCCGCTGCCGGCGCCGCGGCCACCGCCTGTGCAACTACGGCTTCTACGCGCATCACCACTGCGACGCTTTCGTTGCGGCCAGGATCGGCCAGAGGGAGCGGGTCTGCCTGGCTGCCGAGCTCGCCAGCCTGCTGCTGGGCCTGGCGGACGCGCCCGCTTCCTCTCAGCTGCCGGTAAGTGTGACTTTGCTTCATCTGTGGAATCTGTAGCTTAATCCTATATACTGAAAATGGTCTGTCGGTAGGTAGGTTATCTATCTATCTAGGTAGGTAGGTATGTGATTGATTAGTTTGCCTCTCATTCTCACTTGCCTTTGGCTTCCTTTTCTCTCTCCCTCTCTCCCTCTCTGCCTCCCTCCCTCTCTCCCTCCCTCTCTCCCTATGCCTCTCTCCCTCTCTCCCTCTCCCTCTCTCTCCCTCACCCTCGATCCCTCTCTCCCTCTCCCTCTCCCTCTCTCCCTGTGCCTCTCTCCCTCTCTCCCTCTCCCTCCCTCCCTCTCCCTCTCTCCCTCTCCCTCTCCCTCTCTCCCTCTCTTGCTCTCTCCTCCTCCCTCTCTCCTTCTCCCTCTCTCCCTCTCCCTCTCCCTCTCACCCTCTTCCTCTCCCTCTCTCCCTCTCTCTCTCTCCCTCTCTCCCTCTCTCCCTCACTCCCTCCCTTTCTCTCGCCTTCTCTCTAAAAAGCTGCACTTCAAGTCTCCTAAACTTTATTTATCGCCTACTGCTAATTCTCTAGTAGCATATTAAACCTGTCCAATCCGCTGCCACTGCAGCCAAGCGACTCGCAGCTCCGGCCAGCCGTCTCGGTTGCCTCGGCCGCCCTGGTCACTCTGGACAGAGTTGGTGCCTGCTGCTGCATGCCCCTGGCCGACTCGGCCGCCCGGCTGCTCAGGCTGGCTTCAGAGGCGCCCGCCGCCATCGGTCGAGCTGGTGTAGCCGCTGCGCTTCGTCAGGCCACCGGCAGCGTCCTGCTGGAATGCCCGAATCTGCCGCCGCCGCCGGCAGCTCAGCGAGCCGAGACTGAGCCGCCGTTCTCTTGCGCCACCTGCCGCGTCGGCGCGTCAACGCCGACGATGAGTTTCGACGTCCTTGCCGGAGCTTCTCAGACTGTCTTGCCAAGCCGATGGAGCTTCTTGTCTCTCTACACTGGGCTGGTTTTGAACTCGGATGCGGCCACCGCTTGTCTGACGCTGCGGCAGTTTTTGCGCCTCATCAAACTGGCTGGGCGCGAGTGCAAAGCCGAGTTTCTTCGACTGGCGCTGCTGCCGCTGCTGCTGGAGCTGAGGGTAAGGAGTGGTGGGGTGGCTGCCGAGGAGTGGGTGTGTGCCGAGGAGGGGGGTGGCTGCCGAGGAGGGGGGTGGCGGTCGAGGAGTGGGGTGGGTGTCGAGGAATGGGTGGGTGCCGAGGAGTGGGGTGGGTGTCAATGAGTGAAGTGCTGTTGAGGAGTGATGTGGATGTTGGGGAGTGGGGTGGCTGCGCAGGAGTGGGGTGGCTGCGCAGGAGTGAGGTGGCTGCGCAGGAGTGGGGTGGGTGTCGAGGAGTGGGGTGGCTGCGTAGGAGCGGGGTGTGCGCCTAGAAGTGGGGTGGGTACCGAGGAATGTGGTGGGTGCCGAGGAGTGTGGTGGGTGCCGAGGAATGGGGTGGGTGCCGAGGAGTGTGGTGGGTGCCGAGGAGTGGGGTTGGTGCTATGGAATGGTGACCCATAAATTTCAAGCATAGCAAAATATTTCTCTCTGAATTCAGAGCCGACTCAGCGGCGACACCGGGATCAACGCCGACTGTGAGGACGATAACGGACAGCCGGGCAGCTGTTCCACGGCAGCTGGCGGTGGCAACGGTGGATGCCGCCAGCGCTACTTGAACACGGCCAAGTACTGCCTGTGCCTGCTGCCGTACGCCCTGTCAGCCACTTCGGTTACTGAATCCGACTCCGCCGTGCTGCGCGAGCTCCTTGACCTGTCCTCGCTGCCCTCGCTGCGCCGGCACGTCTACCGTCTAGTTGAGAGCCTGATTGTGTCCAGCGAGCTGGCCCAGCTGCGCAGGCGAGCTCGCGAGGACGCCACTGCGGCTGCCGCGGCCGCTGCCGCCGTGTCGGGCAGTCGGTGGGACGCCGACGACGGCGGCTTTCTTGACGATCGAGTCGGCGGCTTTGGCAGCTTGGATCAGCGCGACAAGCAGCTCCTGCTGACTATCGGAGTTGGTGGCGGCGGCAAGTCGGGCGGCTCTAAATCGCTGCTGGTCATCTTCATCAACTTTTTAATTAGCGTATTCGACTTCAATACCACCGTGATGGTGCCGATCCCGACTGATGGTGAGTTCTGATGGCTCCAGGCCTCCCTTTGCTTTGCTTTTTGTATGTTTTAATCAAAGCGCTTCGTCAACCTGTCACTCTGTCAACCTGTCACTCTGTCAACCTGTCACTCTGTCAATCTGTCACTCTCAATCTCACTCCGTCAACACGCTAACCAAGCATTCCCCTTGTCGCCTGCTTCCGCCGCAGACGATGCCAGCAATGGGCCGCATGCCGCGGAGCTCCTCTCTCGGCTGCAGCGCGACGCCGACATTTGGGCCAGCTACGAGCGGCTGTTCCTGCAGTCACCCAGCTTCCGACGCCGCTTCATCGATGTCAACGGGTTTAGCGGCGCCTATCGACTGCTCAAAGATCTCATAGTCGCATTCGGCCAGGTCGAGTCGCTTTCCTCGGATCAGTTGGCTCTGTTCCAGTCGCTGCTGACGCTCAGTGTGCACTGCTGCGACTATCAGAACTCAGAGTTCCGGGTGCGTCATCCTTGCTTTCCTCAACTGCTTTTCCTCCCCGCCACACACTTACCCTCTGAGCTAACCTCCCCGCTAACCTCCCTGCTACCCTCCCTGCTACCCTCTCTGCTACCCTGCCTGCTACCCTGCCTGCTACCCTGCCTGCTACCCTGCCTGCTACCCTGCCTGCTACCCTCCCTGCTAACCTCCCTGCTACCCTCTCTGCTACCCTGCCTGCTAACCTCCCTGCTACCCTCTCTGCTACCCTGCCTGATACCCTTCGCTACTCTCCCTGCTACCCTCCCTGATACCCTTCGCTACTCTCCCTGCTAGCCTCCCTGCTAGCCTCCGTGCTATCCTCAGCTGCTACCCTCCATTAACTTCCTAATCGCAAACTCCATCACCAAAATTGCAGGACTTCTCATCCCAAGTGGTTCTGGATTCTATCCTGATGCTGCTGTTAAAGTGCATGTCGGAAAACGAGGCCCGAGCGCACAGCATATTTGACTGCGTGCTGAACGCTTGCACTAGCAATGCCTACCTGCTGGCCCAGGGCCGCAACTACAGCTGCATGCCCGAAACTGTGGAGAAAATGGTGAGCGCCTGCGCTATCGATTTATTTCGACAGGAACAAATGTTCTTTTCTACTTATCATCCAGTAGTCTAATTAGCGTATGTGTTTTATCTTCAATAGCAGAATGATCGCTGAGTATAATGATATCAAAGGTCGGGAGCAAAATCTCTAATTGAGCTTAGCTTGGAGGGTTGCTGTCCTCTTTTCAAGTTTGCTACTTTTTGCTTCTAAAAGAATGTAGTAAATTCTGCTCAGAGCAACGTCACTGTAATTTTCAAGTGTCGATCTTGTCCTCTAATGATTCCAAATTTTCGAATCTAGCTGGGCTTGAAGTGCTTGACCTTAATAATAATAATTGATTACACCTGCCCTAATAGGCAGATGTGCAACCGACAGCATAGCCGCAGCTATTGCATCTGAAGGCATCTGAAGGCTGCGTACGGCTGTTCAGTCCAGGGGGGTCGCCACACACAATTACCCCAGCTAATGCTGGCACCCATTTTACAACTGGTACCCGTCTTGCTCAAGGACACAAATTGTTCTGAGAGGGTCGCGAATCGAACCCCCGACCTTTAAGTCGCGAGTCCGACGCTCTGACCACTAGGCTGCAATCCCTGCATAATACAAGTACAGTACGCAATATGCAAAAGAACTGGCCAGGGGTGTTGACATGCGATGATGTCATGTCATGTCATGTCATGTCATGTCACCCATGAGGGCCAACTCCAAGGCACAGTCTCAGCTCTCCTTCAAGTATTATTAATATTTTAATTAAGTATTGCGTCCTTGGTTACTTGAGAATACTAATGTGGATTAAGTATTGCTTGCACTTTGGTAACATACCCACCCGGATGGGAAAATTATCCCATATCATCTACTTAGTTCTTGGCTGTTTCCTGTCACTCACTGCTTCCTTATCACTATCTTGATTTTCTTTTCCCAATGCTCTCCAATATTCTTATCGTATCCTCTCTAGTCAGCCCGCAACAACTCTTAATATGGCAATGCGTAATTGCCCTTCAGAAGTCCCAATCTGTTAGTCTGATGCTTCTGTTTGAATAATCTTCGAGTCCTTGTCTGCGTGTGCATCCATCAGAGTTGTCCTATTACTTCCTGCATCATCATCTTTGAGTACCTTCTATCTTTGTTGCTGAGTAGGACTCAGTTTGAGCCTACATCTCGACTCGACCTGCGGCTCCATCTCTGTTCCAGCAAATTATCCTCGAATTTTTCAACCGATTAGTTTTACCTATCACAACTCCAGACCTCCGCAACCCTTAAACTCCACAACATTAAACTCCACAACTCCAAGCTCCACAACCCACAAACTCCACAGCCCCAAGCTCCACAACCCACAAACTCCACAACCCCAAGCTCCACAACCCACAAACTCCACAGCCCCAAGCTCCACAACCCACAAACTCCACAGCTCCAAGCTCCACAACCCCAAAACTCCACAACCCACAAACTCCACAACCTCCAGACTCCACAACCCACAAAATCCACAACTCCCAGATTCCACAACCCACAAAATCCACAACCCCCAGCCTCCACAACCCACAAACTCCACAACCCACAAACTCTACAGCCCACGAACTCCACAACCCACAAACTCCACAGCCCACAAACTCCACAACCCACGAACTCCACAACCCACAAACTCCACAGCCCACAAACTCCACAGCCCACAAACTCCACAGCCCACAAACTCCACAACCCACAAACTCCACAACCCACAAACTCCACAGCCCACCAACTCCACAACCCACAAACTCCACAGCCCACAAACTCCACAGCCCACAAACTCCACAACCCACAAACTCCACAGCCCACCAACTCCACAACCCACAAACTCCACAACCCACAAACTCCACAGCACACAAACTCCACAACCCACAAACTCCACAGCCCACAAACTTCGCAACCCAAAATTTTCTCAGCTGTACTTCTTGTACTCGGAAGTCGCCTGCGGCGCCGAAAGCTCCGATGCCAGAATCGCGGCGCCGCACGACGCCATCGCCGGCGTGAGGAACAGCCTGTCGGAAAGCGGCGAAGCTGATGATGAAGAATATCTGGCCGATCGCGACAGCAGCACCAGCAGCGAAGGCAGCAGAGGCGGCCGCGGCGGCTTTGGCGACGAGTTCAATGGAGTCGACGGTGGCGGCGAATGCGTCGACTCCGGCGGAGAGTTCGGCGGCAGCGGCAACGGCTGGCGGCCGAGGCGCGGTCGTGACGGCGGTGATACGACGGTCAGTCCGGCTGTGGTGCGCCTGGCCATCCGGTTGTTGTTTGGCCTGGGGCCGGAGCGCGTAGCCCTGCAAGAGGCGGCCGCCTGCGGCCTCCTGCAGATGCTCAAATTGTCGCCAGCTAGTGCTGCTCGATTGGCTGCTGAGGTCTGTTGAGTAGGAAGGGTAGTTGCTGAGTAGAATGAATAGTTACTGAGTAGGATGAGTAGTTGCTGAGTAGGATGAGTAGTTGCTGAGTAGGATGAGTAGTCGCTGAGTAGGATAAGTAGTTACTAAGTAGGATGAGTAGTTGCTGAGTAGGATGAATAGTTGCTGAGTAGGATGAGTAGTTACTAAGTAGGATGAGTAGTTGCTGAGTAGGATGAATAGTTGCTGAGTGTGATGAGTAGTTGCTGAGTAGGAAGAGTAGTTGCTGAGTGTGATGAGTAGTTGCTGAGTAGGAAGGGTAGTTGCTGAGTGTGATGAGTAGTTGCTGAGTAGGAAGAGTAGTTGCTGAGTGTGATGAGTAGTTGCTGAGTAGAAAGGGTAGTTGCTGAGTAGGATGAATAGTTGCTGAGTGCGATGAGTAGTTGCTGAGTAGGATGAGTAGTTGCTGAGTGTGATTAGTAGTTTCTAAATGGGATAAGTAGTTGCTGAGTGGTTTGGCTAGTTGGTTGCCGAAGAATATATATGGGGCACCTGAGTAGTAGTACATGTGAATGTAAGATCGCAGGGCTCTGCAGTTTATTAACACTGCAAATGGCTTGCTTCCACAGGACATTCTAGACACCCTGCTAGCCGCTGGTGCCAGCATCCTAACCAGCGACCACAGCGACAGCCCGACAGGCGCCAAGCTGCAGCAGCACGCGCTGGCTATCGTGGAGCTGCTGGGGGCCTGCCGGCTGACCAGCAACCAGGCTGAGAGCCTCCTGCAGATGGCTCGGGCAGACGGACTGACGCCCGCCTGTCGAGTGAGTGTTTGAAAATACTTAAATCATTGTTTTTAAGGTTTTTATGTAGAATTTTAAAAGTACATTTCATTAAAGTACATTTGAATTGAAAAAAGTACTTTTGATGAAAAGTATAGCACTTAGATACAAAAGGAATCTATAAATTGAAGTTTCTTGTAAGTATTTCATATAAGAGTGCACTTCATTCTAAAGTGCATTTCCTATAAAAGTGCACCTGTCATCTCCCGCCTGTTCCTACCACAGTCTGTGCTGTTCCGTACCCTGACCCAGCTGGCCAAGTCGATGCGGGTGGCTCCGGCCAGTTCGCTGCGATTCCCGATCACTCCGGCCACCCCGGCAGCCGCCGCGGCCGCTGCTGCCGCTGCCGACTCGCAAGAGGCCGGCGCCGCCGGTCGGCTAGCGAAGCATCACGCTCTGGGGCTGCCGATCCGGCACGAGCTGGGACACCACGTGTGGCCGGCCAGCACCCAGTCGGGGTTCACCCTGTCATTCTGGATTCGGCTGGCCAGCCGCGGCGGCTGGCGGGCTCAGAGGCATCTGTACACTAGTGAGTAGTTTGCCTTGTGCCATCTGTACACTAGTGAGTAGTTTGCCTTGTGCCATCTGTACACTAGTGAGTAGTTTGCCTTGTGCCATCTGTACACTAGTGAGTAGTTTGCCTTGTGCCATCTGTACACTAGTGAGTAGTTGGCCTTGTGCCATCTGTACACTAGTGAGTAGTTGGCCTTGTGCCATCTGTACACTAGTGAGTAGTTTGCCTTGTGCCATCTGTACACTAGTGAGTAGTTTGCCTTGGTCTTGTGCCAACTGGAAGTTGATTTTTCATTTTGGCCTTGTAATAACAGTTATATTAATTGATCCCACCTGCCCCAATTGGGCCAGATGTGCAGCCGACAGCTTACACTCGGCAACATGTTAAAGTTTCCACTTCCTAAGCCAGCTGAGAACTGAGAGTGACAGCTTTAATCCAACTCCTAGCCATAACTCTCCACTGTCTCCTCACCAGCCTAGGCTGTGGCCTTGTGATAGAAATTGCATCTCCGACATCTCATGCCTCCGAGACTTATGTTTAGCAGCCTAACCCTAACCCTAACCAGCTCTAACTCTAAGTTTGTCGGAGATATGAAGTGTCGGAGATATGAAATGTCGGAGATATGAAGTGTCGGAGATATGAAGTGTCGGAGATATGAAGTATCGGAGATATGAAGTGTCGGAGATATGAAATGTCGGAGATATGAAATGTCGGAGATATGAGGTGTCGGAGATATGAAATGTCGGAGATATGAAGTGTCGGAGATATTAATTGTGGAAGATATGAAGTGTGGAAGATATGAAGTGTGGAAGATATGAAGTGTGGAAGATATGAAGTGTGGAAGATATGAAGTGTGGAAGATATGAAGTGTCGGAGATATGAAGCGTCGGAGATATGAAGTGTCGGAGATATTAATTGTCGGAGATATGAATTGCGGAAGATATGAAGTGTCGGAGATATGAAGTGTCTGAGAGATGAAGTGTCGGAGATATTAATTGTCGGAGATATGAATTGCGGAAGATATGAAGTGTCGGAGATATGAAGTGTCTGAGAGATGAAGTGTCGGAGAGATGAAGTGTCGGAGATATGAAGTGTCGGAGAGATGAAGTGTCGGAGATATGAAGTGTCGGAGATATGAATGGAGGCTGGAAGAAATAAGCCCCCCCTCTCGCGTTGAATGTATTTAACACTGATTTAAAGATCAGGAGGGGTTGATAGATAATAAATTTGAGAAAATACGTCACGTACAATGACTACATTGCAATGATTTCGATATTAAAGCATCGCGGGAGAAAAACTGCTAAAAATAGCTCGTATATTATATTATTTTATCTGCGTGACTTCTGTCTCCCCTCCAGCTTGTCTTATCTTTCGTTTCTGATTGGCTGGTTCATTATTTCTTATCAAAGGGCCTCCAGCGCCAACCCGCTTTTGGCCCCTGTCCAATCCCAATTTATTCACGGCATAAATTGGGGCCATAGTCTCGAGATTTCGGCCCCCTGCCTTTTCCAAAATTTATCTGCATTTTCACTGTGAATTGACCTTGAATAATGACCTTGAAAAGTTATTTTTAGCACTAACCTAGCAGCTTGGAGTATTCCCGTTTTAATTTGACTCTGAGGGAAATGACTTTGTCAGAGTTTGTGGGCTGCTGCTGATGCTGAAATGGTGCTCATTTGTTCGGCTTGCAACTTGATGATCAGGAGTTTAGGGGCGAATGATCAGGAGTTTAGGGGCGAATGATCAGGAGTTTAGGGGCGAATGATCAGGAGTTTAGGGGCGAATGATCAGGAGTTTAGGGGCGAATGATCAAGAGTTGAAGGGCGGATGATCAGGAGTTTAGGGGCGGATGATCAGGGGTTTAGGGGCGGATGATCATGAGTTGAGGGGCGGATGATCAGGAGTTGAGGGCGGATGATCAGGAGTTGAGGGGCGGATGATCAGGAGTTGAGGGGCGGATGATCAGAAGTTGAGGGGCGGATGATCAGGAGTTGAGGGGCGGATGATCAGGAATTGAGGGGCGGACGATCAGGAGTTGAGGGGCGGATGATCAGAAGTTGAGGGGCGGATGATCAGGAGTTGAGGGGCGGATGATCAGGAGTTGAGGGGCGGATGATCAGGAGTTGAGGGGCGGATGATCAGAAGTTGAGGGGCGGATGATCAGGAGTTGAGGGGCGGATGATCAAGAGTTGAAGGGCGGATGATCAGGAGTTTAGGGGCGGATGATCAGGGGTTTAGGGGCGGATGATCATGAGTTGAGGGGCGGATGATCAGGAGTTGAGGGCGGAGGGTCAGAAGTTGAGGGGCGGATGATCAGGAGTTGAGGGGCGGATGATCAAGAGTTGAAGGGCGGATGATCAGGAGTTTAGGGGCGGATGATCAGGGGTTTAGGGGCGGATGATCAGGAGTTGAGGGGCGGATGATCAGAAGTTGAGGGGCGGATGATCAGGAGTTGAGGGGCGGATGATCAAGAGTTGAAGGGCGGATGATCAGGAGTTTAGGGGCGGATGATCAGGGGTTTAGGGGCGGATGATCAGGAGTTGAGGGCGGATGATCAGGAGTTGAGGGGCGGATGATCAGGAGTTGAGGGGCGGATGATCAGGAGTTGAGGGGCGGATGATCAGGAGTTGAGGGGCGGATGATCAGAAGTTGAGGGGCGGATGATCAGGAGTTGAGGGGCGGATGATCAGGAATTGAGGGGCGGATGATCAGGAGTTGAGGCGGCGGGGGCGGAAGATTTGGTTTAAGACAACTGGAAACAATTTTCTGAAATTAGTATGCACTAAAGAGGACACGACGACCTTTTTTAGTGTCTATTGTTTATCAATCGGTTTTTAGCTGGAAATAATATCTAACAAGTATAGCATTATTTTCGCTCGGTATATAGTTAAAATAGTAAAATAGTGTAAAAAATATTATTACTTAAATACTAGCGGACCTGGTCGGCCTTCCACACGTATGCAATTGTCGCTTATTTGTCTGTCCAGAGGGCGTCACTCATAGCATTAGGGCTCGTGCTTTCAGACTGGACTTATACAGAAAAATCTGTCCAACTTCATCAATTATCCTTGGCTAGTCAGAGGCTAAAATAGTTTTGGTTTCCTTTCCTTTCTGTCGGACATACTGGATTTGATGCAGCAGTGCTTCCAAATGCTAGTATGTAGGTCTAGAAGTCCTTGAACTCCAGTTTCCATTCCAAATGCTAGTATGTAGGTCTAGAAGTCCTTGAACTCCAGTTTCCATTCCAAATGCTAGTATGTAGGTCTAGAAGTCCTTGAACTCCAGTTTCCATTCCAAATGCTAGTATGTAGGTCTAGAAGTCCTTGAACTCCAGTTTCCATTCCAAATGCTAGTATGTAGGTCTAGAAGTCCTTGAACTTCAGTTTCCATTCCAAATGCTAGTATGTAGGTCTAGAAGTCCTTGAACTCCAGTTTCCATTCCAAATGCTAGTATGTAGGTCTAGAAATCCTTCAACTTCAGTTTCCATTCCAAATGCTAGTATGTAGTAGTAGTACATAGTAGTATATACTACATACAAATGCTAGTATGTAGGTCTAGAAGTCCTTGAACTCCAGTTTCCACTCTGAACGTTCAGTATCGCCGCTCACAATCTCCAGCGTCCATTTCGAATGCTATCAGGGTAGATCTAGAAGGAAACGGGACACTGCCTGCTGCACACTTGCGCTTTCCGGTTCCTCCGCTCCACCCGAGTGCAGGCCGTGATGGGGCGGCGAAATTGCTTATTCACTGCAGTCCCATCAGCGCTTCGTGTCATTCGGCCCGGCCAGACTGTGGGGGGGGGGAGTGTGTTTGCCTGATCATATTCTCCGCTTTTCTGCGGCGCCTGCCGTGTCGCTGATTGCCTTGGCGGATTTTTCCACTTATGACTGCTTGCTGATAGCTCAGCTGCTGTGCTCTCACGCCTTTGCTCGCTACAAATTCGTCATGGATAACATTTTTTATATTCCCCGCTCCCTCCCGCTCCTTTTTCCGCTCCCTCCTGCTCCGTTCCCCGCTCCCTCCTGCTCCGTTCTCCGCTCCCTCCTGCTCCGTTCTCCGCTCCCTCCTGCTCCGTTCTCCGCTCCCTCCTGCTCCGTTCCCCACTCCCTCCTGCTCCGTTCTCCGCTCCCTCCTGCTCCGTTCCCCGCTCCCTCCTGCTCCGTTCCCCGCTCCCTCCTGCTCCGTTCCCCTCTCTCTCCTGCTCCGTTCCCCTCTCTCTCCTGCTCCGTTCCCCTCTCTCTCCTGCTCCGTTCCCCTCTCTCTCCTGCTCCGTTCTCCGCTCCCTCCTGCTCCGTTCTCCGCTCCCTCCTGCTCCGTTCTCCGCTCCCTCTTCCGCTCTCTCCCCCGCTCCGCCCTTTCTCTTCCCCGCTCCTTCCTCACCTCCCTACAATTTCTCTCCTCTACTTTTTCTACGTATCCTGTTTTTCCCTCTGTATCCCTACCGAATGATTGCGGAATTTCTCCCAGCAGTGCCTCCCTGCCTCCTGCCCTGCTTCCAACTCCTACGCTCCCCACCGCTACCGATCTTGCCCCGCAGACCAGTCTATTTGGTGCGGACAGCCCTCAAGTCCTGCTAGTTACTCAATAAAGCCCTTCCGCTCCCGAATCCTTGACTAGGCTGTTCTCTCCTGTTTACTTTATTTCTCGATACGTTTGAAATGTTTACCCTTTATTTAAGAATAACACTGCAAAAAATCCTAGCTAAAGTCTGCGCGAAAAAAATGGATTCAAAATTCCTAACGCGAAACAATCATATTTTTCGATGCACTTTTACAGTTTTACCGCCCACTAGCAACCCATTTCGGATTTATGGATTTATTTATG
Source organism: Macrostomum lignano (assembly GCA_002269645.1). Lineage (NCBI taxonomy): Eukaryota > Metazoa > Platyhelminthes > Macrostomidae > Macrostomum > Macrostomum lignano. Next base: position 66,353 of record NIVC01003534.1, read on the forward strand.
CAAATTTATGGATTATTCGATAAAAAAGCATTGAAAAGGTTATCTTGAGTCTCGAAAAGTTGACTATGCTGAAAAATTGTTTTATTCCGAATCGGCTTGAAAACCCAGGGGTGGCATTGTGTTATAATTAGCTAATATCAGTTTGCATAGAAGGAAAAATTGTGTTGGCCTACTTTGGCGAAATGCTTTTCTTCTGGGCAAAGAAAACACAAAAAAGACTAAACAGGAGAAACCGCAGAAGCCCAGCACTGTGCATGTATTCAGCATGGATTCAGAGACGGCGCCATCCAGAGACAAGGGGTGACGTGCCGATGCTTTAAACTATTAAAACCTGCGAGCAACTTAATGGAAATTCAGAATTTTTCTTTGGGACGCCAGGTGTCTGCGGCGCCAAAATCAGAGCAATTGGCGCCAAAATCAGAGCAATTAACGCCAAAATCAGAGCAATTGGCGCCAATCCAAAATCAAAGCAATTGGCGCCAAAATCAGAGCAATTGGCGCCAAAATCAGAGCAATTGGCACCAAAATCAGAGCAATTGGCGCCAAAATCAGAGCTTGTGGCGCCAAAATCAGAGCCTGCAGCGCCAAAATCAGAGCAATTGGCGCCAATCCAAAATCAAAGCAATTGGCGCCAAAATCAGAGCTTGTGGCGCCAAAATCAGAGCCTGTGGCGCCAAAATCAGAACCTGTGCTGCCAAAATCAGAGCTTGTGGCGCCAACATCATAGCCTGTGGCGCCAAAATCAGAGCTTGTGGCGCCAAAATCAGAGCCTGTGGCGCCAAAATCAGAGCCTGTGGCGCCAAAATCAGAGCCTGCGGCGCCAAAACTTGGCACTTTTGTCGTGCGATTTACAGCCACGAGAGCCAAAGCCCAAAGGCACAGAGAGTGTACATGCCTGACGATTAGCAAGTCAGGCCCGCTGTACACCCTGTGTGAGCGTGTGTATGAGTGCGTGCCTGCCTACGAGTACAGTATTGGCGCGCCTGTATGTGCTCAGGAGTCAGCGGACGCTGTCGCCGATGGCGTTGCGCCAGGGAGCCCACAGATCTGAAATCATCATCATCCTATTCCCCCGCAAGGCCCTCAGCAGCTGGCACAGATTGATTATTTCGAACCCGCAGGACGGCAGCACAACGCCAGCAGCTCGGACACGCGCCATCAATCTCGCGACCGGCTGCTCCACCTCGCCACCCTGCAGACCGCCGACACCGGCCTGGAGGTGTCGCTGCTGCCCGCGGCCGGGTCCATCCGCCTCCGCTTGCTGGTGGCTCGCCGACGGCCGGCGGAAGCGACGCTGCACGCGGTGCTGCCGCCGAACTGCTGGTGCCACGCCACCGTCGCCTGCGCTCCGCCAGTTAAACGGAGCGGCGGCGGAGTCGTCAGCAGGGCTGGCGGCGGCGGCTACTCCACTACGGTTGTGGTGACGGTGAACGGACTGGCCGCCCACCAGGCTACGCTGGAGCACGATTCCATCAGCCAAGAGGCCAAGGCCTGCGTGCGGCTCCGTCTGGGTCACGTGACTGTCGATGCCCCGGCTGCCGGCGGAATCGGCGGCGGCGGCGGCTCTACAGCTGCTGCTGATGGCCAGTATCAGATTGGCGGAGTGGCGCTGTTCAAAGGTGAGACTGCTGTTGGGGTTTTTCGGACTTCTCAGATCCTCAGTTGCTGGGTCACCCACAAAAACTCCCAGATCATCGGTTGCTGGGCCAGCCTCCCAGATCCTCAGTTGCTGGGCCAGCCTCCCAGATCCTCAGTTGCTGGGCCAGCCTCCCAGATCCTCAGTTGCTGGGCCAGCCTCCCAGATCCTCAGTTGCTGGGCCAGCCTCCCAGATCCTCAGTTGCTGGGCCAGCCTCCCAGATCCTCAGTTGCTGGGCCAGCCTCCCAGATCCTCAGCTGCTGGGCCAGCCTCCCAGATCCCCAGTTGCTGGGCCAGCCTCCCAGATCCTCAGTTGCTGAGCCAGCCTCCCAGTTCCTCAGCTGCTGGGCCAGCCTTCCAGATCCTCAGTTGCTGGGCCATCGCCACCCTCCCAGTAGACACAGTCTGATGTTTAGGCTGTGGGTTATCATCAGGTCGTTGGGAAATTTTTTTGTGCTTTTATTTATGGCTTAGATTGCTCATGCTCATACCTATAAAGTTTGAATTGCATTTACAACTTTAAACTTGGCAGTTGAGTAGCTGCTGCAGCTGGGGGTGACAAGTTTGTTGAGCAAATATTGCTCATATGCTTTTTCGCTCTGACTAATTATAATTTCTGAAGAAGCGCAGGAATGTTACGGATGACTGGCTAAAATATTTTGTAAGATGTTATTCGCATAAATTTTCATTTTGCGTGAGCTGCTTGCAGAAGCCTCCTCTTTTGTCTTTTAGCGCACTCAGTTGCGAGAATGTTGCTTGAGCTCTGCGGGCAAAGCAATCTTTTGAAAACCTATTTCAAAGAAAAAATTGGTTTTAGCTTCACTCGTAGCTCTGCCTCATCTGCCTCTGAGGCTCTTTTGATGTCTCTGAAGCGGCGGCGAATTCGAGCATACCTAAGGAGCAAAGCGATGCAATTTCTGTGCGAGTTGCTGCAGCTGCTTTCTGAAAGAAATGGCTCTGGACTGGCTGCGGATGTTCACTACGGCTTCCTGATTAATCTTTGCTGCCTTCTCAGCTTCTCCGGCACTTGACACTCCGGGCTGGGCCTGCTCTCGAGTTGTCTGTGTTAATCTCTTTTACTCACTCTTTTACACTCTTCCCTTTCCTATCTCTTTCCCTTCTTTCCCCTTCTGTTCCCATATATCTTTCCCATCTCCCTCTCACTCTCCATCTCCCCTCCCTTACCCTCAATCTCCTTTCCTTATCCCCTCTCTTACCCTCTCTTTTCCCTCTCTTACCCTCACAACCCCTCTCTTACCCTCTCTTTTCCCTCTCTTACCCTCACAACCCCTCTCTTACCCTCTCTTTTCCCTCTCTTACCCTCACAACCCCTCTCTTACCCTCTCTTTTCCCTCTCTTACCCTCACAACCCCTATCTTACCCTCTCTTTTCCCTCTCTTACCCTCACAACCCCTCTCTTACCCTCTCTTTTCCCTCTATTACCCTCACAACCCCTCTCTTACCCTCTCTTTTCCCTCTATTACCCTCACAACCCCTCTCTTACCCTCTCTTTTCCCTCTATTACCCTCACAACCCCTCTCTTACCCTCTCTTTTCCCTCTATTACCCTCACAACCCCTCTCTTACCCTCTCTTTTCCCTCTCTTACCCTCACAACCCCTATCTTACCCTCTCTTTTCCCTCTCTTACCCTCTCTTTTCCCTCTCTTACCCTCTCTTTTCCCTGTCTTACCCTCTCTTACCCTCTCTTTTCCCTCTCTTACCCTCTCTTACCCTCTCTTACCCTCTTCCTACCCTCTCTCTACCTTCTCTCGCCTTTCTTACCTTGTGTCTTTCATTTTAATTTGCTTATCAAGCTCTTGTCTTCCTTTTTTACTAATTTTACTTAACTAATTTGCCATATCTGTGGCTAATATTTGATTACACTTGACTGCATAAGCGTGTCTAAAGTCTGGGGAGGCAGTTTATTTCGTTAAATAATATGCGAAATGCTTGGTAGCATGGTATATGATTTTAACTATATAACCTATCTATATTATGTAACTGTATTCGATCTATAGCCGAATGCAGAACGTGTTTCTAAAACAAGTTTATTATCATATCAAATTTTGCCAAACTTCTAAACTTCTTAGTCTATTTTTTCGTCCTGAGAAAGTGCATACGGAATGCATGTGCAGCTTTACAGTATTGAAAAACCTATTGAGATGCATTAAGCGGTATTGCACTCGTAGTATTGAATTTACATTCAGCAAAATCCGCTCTGGGATTCACGTACATGACATGTGACGTCATTCGTGATCTACATGTACAAATCGAACACAGTGAATCAAACGATGGAGTACATTTACTCATCTGCCTAGCATAGTGCCGGCTAGGTAAATTAACCTTTAGGAGTAAATTTGCTCCCTGGAGGATTTCGCGGGAGGTTAATTTGCAGAAATTTACTTCACCAGCTAATTTACGTTAATAAACGTCAATAGCGTGACGAAATTTACTGTTGCTTGAAAGTTTATTAACCTTTATGCTATTAGTTAATTAACCCCCAATATTAACCCTCGGTTGCAACGGGATATTGTTCTTCAACTAGAGGCAACGGAGTAAAAATCAAGCTAATGAATAAAGGTCTTTTTGCTTCCGCTGTTTTATGTTTCGTTTTCCTTGCCTTTCCACACTCTTCATTCTGCCGTCTCTTCGACCTGCTAGCGCCGGGAACGCCGGGGTCTCTCTCTCTCTCTCTCTCTCTCTCTCTCTCTCTCTCTCTCTCTCTCTCTCTCTCTCTCTCTCTCTCTCTCTCTCTCTCTCTCTCTCTCTCTCTCAGCTTGTTTACCTCTGTTTTGAAACTTTCTATTTTCTCCCGCAATATGTTCCGAATGAGCCTCTTGGCCGCGGCCCAAGCTCGGGGTCGAGATGCCTGCTCTGTTGCTGACAGGCGGTTTTTAACCCCCTTCAGCCCCCCCCCCCCCAATTAGCTCGTGCTGAGCTTGTCGCTTCTGTTGACAGTCAGGCCAGACACAGGACAGCGCTAGACCTTGCCGGAACCTCTGCGAGTCCTCTGTGCCGCTTCTGCCTGCCTCACTGGGTTGTCCGTAATACTAGCGCGTGGTAAGGGAGACTGGATAGGTGTGGGAGATGTTGGTTGAGATGGAGAGAAGGAGACTGAAAAGGTGTGGAAGATGCAGGTTGAGATGGAGATAAAGAGACTGGATAGGTGAGGGAGATGCAGGTTGAGATGGAGATAAAGAGACTGGATAGGTGTGGGAGATGTTGGTTGAGATGGAGAGAAGGAGACTGAAAAGGTGTGGAAGATGCAGGTTGAGATGGAGATAAAGAGACTGGATAGGTGAGGGAGATGCAGGTTGAGATAGAGATAAAGATACTGGATAGGTGAGGGAGATGCAGGTTGAGATAGAGATAAAGAGACTGGATAGGTGTGGGAGATGTTGGTTGAGATGGAGATAAAGAGACTGGATAGGTGTGGGAGATGCAGGTTGAGATGGAGATAAAGAGACTGGATGGGTGAGGGAGATGCAGGTTGAGATGGAGATAAAGAGACTGGATGGGTGAGGGAGATGCAGGTTGAGATGGAGATAAAGAGACTGGATAGGTGTGGGAGATGCAGGTTGAGATGGAGATAAAGAGACTGGATAGGTGTGGGAGATGCAGGTTGAGATGGAGATAAAGAGACTGGATAGGTGTGGGAGATGCAGGTTGAGATGGAGATAGAGACTGAAAAAGTGCTCGAGCACCTGAGTATGGCAACTGAACTCCATCTGCCTAGCGCAGCAAACCTGGCTGCAATGCTAGCACTCGTAGGGCATTGTGAGATTGTGACAGCTTCGCCCAGGAAGAGAGACGACATAATATACAGCAGCACTTCCCTTTGTTGCCAACCTTTTTTGAATAGTATTGGCAGTGCTTGAGAGCAGCATGCTATATGATTCTCTTGTCAGGAGATATTTCCTTTCGTGACCTGTCAGGTTATGGACTCTTTTTTAATCTTTGCAAGCCTCTTCCATCTTTCAGCAAGATTCTCCATCTTTCGAAACTGTTTCTTTAAAAAGAACTCTTTTAAAAGTTATTGAACTTAAATACCAGTAATGTGGCAATTGTGTTGACCTAGATCAGTTTCACCTAGTGCACCATTGTTCTCTGTCTCTCAGTTTTTAACTTTATTCACTACCGATTAGTTGAATTAATGGTCTTCTTCCAGTCCAGGTATTCACCAGAAGTCCCTGTGCAATGATCTGCTTCCAGTCCAGGTATCTACCAGTCCAGGAGTCCCTGGACGCTAGTCTGCTCCCAGTCTTGGTATCTACGAGTAACAGATGTCCCTGAGCGCTGGTTTGCTTCCAGTACAGGTATTCATTAGAGGTCCCTGGTCTGTTGCTGTATGTCCCCTTTAGCGAAGAAATAGTTGATTGCACCTGCCCATAAGGGCAGATGTGCAACCGACAGCTCAGCCGCAGCTATTGCGCGGCACATTTGAAGGCTGCGTACGGCTGTTCAGTCCAAGGACTGGGGGGTCGCCACACACCCTCAATTACCCCAGCTAATACTGGCACCCATTTTACAGCTGGGTGAACTGAAGCAATGCAGAGTTAAGTGTCTTGCTCAAGGACACAAATTGTACCGAGTGGATCGAGAATCGAACCCCCGACCTTTCAGTCATGAGTCCGACGCTCTAACCACTTAGGTTACAACCTTGTCCTAAAAATGTAAGAAAGCTATTAACGCTACATATCGGTGATCGATTCAATCCTGCTTTAGGAACCTGATAGCCCTCAGTTGTCTGTGAGCGCTGACGGGATAAGCAATTCTTAGAAATACAAATCTCGCCGATCCTGAGCGCGTGCGCATTACTGTAGAATCGTCTTTACCAAATCCTTTTCCCGGTTTCGGCTACGCTTTTTCAAGCGTGCAATTAAGAAGATCTGCTATTCTCGGCCGGGAGGGCGGACGGGATAGCTATGAGTGTTTAATTTGCATTTCATCATGCCAGCTCGATGCGAAATTAAAGGCTTTGACTTTGCCCGGGTCTCTGCCCGCTAATTTTGGCTGGCCGGCTTTTCTCTTTCTCTCAGTTTCTTCTGGCTTTTTGCTGGCCGGCTTCCCTGTCTGTCCGTTCGTGACTCTGGTTAATAAAAACGTCAAAGTTGGCTGAGATTTGCACTGCTCGGGTTCCGACTCAGCAGTCGGAGGCGCGCTATTTTTTTGACGATAAGCTGAACTTATCTCATCCCAAGGCTTCGTGAGTTCGCTTGCCGCAGGATTAAAAGTTTAAAACAGGTTTAAAATTGCATAAATTGCATAAAGTTGCAGGTTTAAAACAAGTTGATGGCTGCTTTCTGGCGGCGATATCAGTTTGAACTTTTTGGCTTCGCTTTTGCTACATATACGGTTGCTATGGGTAACCCTAGGTCGTATGGGGTAACCCAGGTCGTATGGGGTAACCCAGGTTGTGGTGACTGCGTTTCGCTTTCTGTGCAGAGTGGGGGATGGGGGGGGCTGTCTCTCTTTCTCTCTCTCTCGGATTGTACTCGCGCATGTGCGTACTCTGGAGCGCGAGCACGCCAGAGGTAGCGGCTGATTGGTCAGCCTAGTCAGGCTGGAAAATAAACTGGTATTTATTGAGAGAGCTAGGCTTGGCCAGCTCTAAGAAGTTTTTTTCTCTCTGCAAGCCACACAGACTTTGTTACACAGGTCATATGAGGTAACCCAGGTCATATGAGGTAACTCAGGTCATATGAGGTAACCCAGGTCATATGAGGTAACCCGAGGTCATATGTACTTTTCTTAGCATTGAGCATTAGCTACTCAGTCTCACCACTAAGGTCACCCCGCTCTTTGAACAGAGTGCTTTCAATCGGCCGAGTGGGCCATGACCCTGTGTGGTCTCGGCCCAGACTGGACGTCCTTGGCTCAGGCGTCCCGGGCCGCCGACATCCCCGACGCTTGGTCAGCCACCGCGGCACCGACTGCCACAGCCGCTTCGGCCGCCGGCGCCACCGCAACCGCATCGGCGGCAGCGGACTGCGGCCACCGCGACCTGGCCGGCCACACCGTCGAGTGCGCCGCCCGTCAGCTGGCCGACTCCGCCGATGCTGATGACGCTGTCGACGACGCAGCCCGGCTGCCGGCGCAGCTGCTGCTCGACTCCAACACCCACAACAGCGAGAGGGCCGGTGGCGGCAGCGGCGGGGGCTCAGGCGGCTCCGAGGACGCCAACGAGCTGGTACAGAAACTGGAGAAGCTGCGCCAGTGCCTGGCGGTCACCTACGCTCCCGCCAGCGCCGCCCAGTTCACCTGCCACCAGGCCGCCGAGCAGCCCAGTCGCATCGCCGACCTCCTTCTCGGCTGGCGACGCTCCGCCGAAGCTGCCGCCGCTGCCGCCGCTGCAGCCGCCGAAGCGGCTTTGCCGACGTCGCATGCGACCGAGTTTTCACGCCGCCTGACGGCTGCCGCTGCCGTCACGATCCCAGCTGCTGACGCTGACGGTGCCGCCGGAGCCTCGCCGCTAGCCGCCGCGGCGACTACCTACGAAGGCCTCGACAGCGCGCTTCACCCGCTCGGCGGGCCGCACTCGCTGCTGCTGGCCTTCGCCCACATCGTCGGGTGCTGCGACTCCGAGTCCGCCCAAGCCGACGCTCTCGACCTTCTGTTGACGTCGGTGCGCCGTTCGCCGGCGCTTGGCGCCGCTTTCAACCGGGCGGCCGGCTTCGCTATGCTGGCCCGCGCCCTGGCGCACCCCCGCTGCCAGCTGGGCCGGCGCGGCCTCGCCCTGCTGTTGAACGCCGCCGCCAGCGATACCGTCGCCCTGCCCGACTGCGGTGGCGCCATCGTCAGCGGCCATTCGGCGGTGCTTCGCTGCCCGCCGCTGGTTCGCGACGTTCTGCTCTGCTGGGACCTGTGGGACCGGCTGTCAGACGAGCTGCTCGACCTGCTGCTTGACGGCCTGCTGAGCTTCCTGGCGCCAGCCAATCCGCACCGCCTGCTGAATGCCAACCGGCTCCAACGCCTCGGCACCGTCCGGTCGCTGCTGTTTGCCTGCGCTGACCGCGTCCTGTCCGGCGGTCTTGGCGGCGGAAGCGGCGGAAGCGGCGGCCGACTGCCCTCTGGCCGGGCCGTGGATCGCCTGGCGGCCCTGCTGTCTGCCTGCATTGGCCGGCCGGCCAGCTTCCCCGACCTGGCCTGCCTGTGCAACTGCGTGCTGCTGCTGCACCCGCCGGCCAGCACCTACGTCTGCTTCGATGCTAATAAGTTCTACTTTAGCTTGAGGCCTTGTGAGTCCGCTTCCGAGTCTGCGTTCTTTGTTTTTGTGCTCTAGGCTGGAGTGCCTCTCCCTGTCTGTCGAGTGACCAAAGGAGTGACTCTTGACCAACGGAGTGACTCTCTTGACCAACGGAGTGACTCTCTTGACCAACGGAGTGACTCTCTTGACCAACGGAGTGACTCTCTCGACCAGAGGAGTGACTCTCTTGACCAGAGGAGTGACTCTCTTGACCAGGGGAGTGCCTCTCTTGACCAAAGGAGTGACTCTCTTGACCAGGGGAGTGCCTCTCTTGACCAGGGGAGTGACTCTTTTGACCAGAGGAGTGACTCTCTTGACCAACTGAGTGACTCTCTTGACCAACGGAGTGACTCTCTCGACCAGAGGAGTGACTCTCTTGACCAGAGGAATGACTCTCTCGACCAGGGGAGTGACTCTCTTGACCAACTGAGTGACTCTCTTGACCAACGGAGTGACTCTCTCGACCAGAGGAGTGACTCTCTTGACCAGAGGAGTGACTCTCTTGACCAAAGGAGTGACTATCTTGACCAGAGGAGTGACTCTCTTGACCAGAGGAGTGACTCTCTTGACCAAAGGAGTGACTCTCTTGACCAGAGGAGTGACTCTCTTGACCAGGAGAGTGACTCTCTTGACCAGAGAAGTGACTCTCTTGACCAACTGAGTGACTCTCTTGACCAACGGAGTGACTCTCTCGACCAGAGGAGTGACTCTCTTGACCAGAGGAGTGACTCTCTTGACCAAAGGAGTGACTCTCTTGACCAGAGGAGTGACTCTCTTGACCAGGGGAGTGACTCTCTTGACCAGGAGAGTGACTCTCTTGACCAGGGGAGTGACTCTCTTGACCAGAGGAGTGACTCTCTTGACCAACTGAGTGACTCTCTTGACCAACGGAGTGACTCTCTCGACCAGAGGAGTGACTCTCTTGACCAACTGAGTGACTCTCTTGACCAGAGAAGCTACTCTCTTGACCAGAGAAGCTACTCTCTTGACCAGAGGAGTGACTCTCTTGACCAGAGGAGTGACTCTCTTGACCAGGGGAGTGACTCTCTTGACCAGGAGAGTGACTCTCTTGACCAGGGGAGTGACTCTCTTGACCAGAGGAGTGACTCTCTTGACCAACTGAGTGACTCTCTTGACCAACGGAGTGACTCTCTCGACCAGAGGAGTGACTCTCTTGACCAACTGAGTGACTCTCTTGACCAGAGAAGTGACTCTCTTGACCAGAGAAGCTACTCTCTTGACCAGAGGAGTGACTCTCTTGACCAGAGGAGTGACTCTTTATCTGTGGAGTGACTCTCTCCTTACTAAAAGAGTAACCCTCTTGAGCGAACGCATAACAGTCTGCAGAGGGACTCCATGACTACAAAGCGACTGAAGTTTTTAGTTTTAAAGAATTAAAAGCTCTGTTCTGGAACTACAGTATGTTTTGATTCACTCGATCTATAATAAAAGGATATTCTCTACATCAATATTCATTGGCCCGTCTGTAGTGTATTAATTTGTATTAGTTACTAGGCTTCAGCTTTTAGAGTAGTTAATTAAAGTTGAAGCCGTAATTTTAGTGTACTAGCCACAATAATCTCAAACAGCACTCTCTGTAGTCTTCTTAACCTTGCGAAATTTTTGTCGAAGAATTTAAAATGAAGTTTGTACAATATGATGCCAAATTTGATTGCAAGTCGTGCATCGATCTAACGGGAGCTCTGTATTGGAGATTTGCTCTGCCTACCAAAATGAGAAGGGACCAATCTGATCAATAAGCCAGTCTGTTGCAGCAACTCGTAATTCTATTTGCTATACTGGTGCGATGAAGCCCTCCAGCAAACACCATTGGAGACAATCTAATTGCATGGGGCCATTTTACTGCGTTTGCTTGCATTCCCGATAAAGTGTTTTTGTTGTTTTTTTCTTAAAATTGATGACATTTCTAATTCTAGATTCGATTTTCATGCAATCAGTTTGAGTAATTTAGATTAAAAGAGTCAGGTCATGGCCCAGAATGAGAGGGTACTTCTGACTGCGCGGGATATGCGTGAGCTATTGTATATTTTTTAGCACAGCGTACAAAGCGTATCAGGTTTGGTGCGGGATGCGCGTGAGCTATTTTTAGCACAGCGTACAAAGCGTATCAGGTTTGGTGCGGGATGCGCGTGAGCTATTTTTAGCACAGCGTACAAAGCGTATCAGGTTTGGTGCGGGATGCGCGTGAGCTATTTTTAGCACAGCGTACAAAGCGTATCAGGTTTGGTGCGGGATGCGCGTGAGCTATTTTTAGCCAAGCGTACAAAGCGTATCAGGTTTGGTGCGGGATGCGCGTGAGCTATTTTTAGCACAGCGTACAAAGCGTATCAGGTTTGGTGCGGGATGCGCGTGAGCTATTTTTAGCACAGCGTACAAAGCGTATCAGGTTTGGTGCGGGATGCGCGTGAGCTATTTTTAGCACAGCGTACAAAGCGTATCAGGTTTGGTGCGGGATGCGCGTGAGCTATTTTTAGCACAGCGTACAAAGCGTATCAGGTTTGGTGCGGGATGCGCGTGAGCTATTTTTAGCCAAGCGTACAAAGCGTATCAGGTTTGGTGCGGGATGCGCGTGAGCTATTTTTAGCACAGCGTACAAAGCGTATCAGGTTTGGTGCGGGATGCGCGTGAGCTATTTTTAGCACAGCGTACAAAGCGTATCAGGTTTGGTGCGGGATGCGCGTGAGCTATTTTTAGCACAGCGTACAAAGCGTATCAGGTTTGGTGCGGGATGCGCGTGAGCTATTTTTAGCACAGTGTATAAAGCGTATCAGGTTTGGTGCGGGATGCGCGTGAGCTATTTTTAGCACAGCGTACAAAGCGTTTCAGGTTTGGTTCGGGATGTGCGTGAGCTATTTTTAGCACAGCGTACAAAGCTAGTCGGGGTGTAAAATGTCTTAACCCGACATATAAAACATGTAAGATGGCGGCTTTAGTATAAGCTATTTTAGCCCTTATATAAACTTTAATTAACTAAAAAAGTTGACGACTATGCGCGTCTGCAGAGTTTCGATCAGTGATTTTGAAGTTTTTGTTAAGTAATCAATAAATAAATTGACTGCAAATACTCGTAAAACAAGGGTGTTGGAAGAAACAAAATATTCGAGATTCGAATAATGAATTTATTTAATATATAGCTACTGTTATCTATCTCGGTTTCCTGCGGGTTTCACGGTAGGGCGGCCATGAATGCATTAGCCATTTTTAATTTGAATTTATTAATTCAGTCAAAGCAGGCGATTAAATTTTTTCCAAATTGAATTAGAAAATCTCCCATTGAAAGAGAAGGCATCGAGATTTTCAGCGTTGATAATTTTATGTTTTCTCTGAACCGCAAGGAGTTTCTTTGCTAGCTCAATTGGCTAATAACAATGAGATAACGCAATAAAGATAATCGAATTCTTTTGACTCGCGCCAACTCGAACTTGATTGCTTTTCCGCTTCAATAGGTTTGCCAGCTCTTTTTGTTCTCTGCCTTTCTTTGCTGTTTTGGGCTACAATTTTATTTTCTGTCTTAATTCCCAACAGTTAGCGGCGGAGGCGCCGGCGCGCCTTCCGATGACGTCATAGTTGGCGCCAGTCTGAGCGCCGGCAGCGCCAGCCGCTCCAGCCGGTCCGCCTCGGCCGAGAGTTCAGCAGCCGCGGCAGCAACAGCCGCCCCGGCTACTGCCGGTAGCCATGGCAACGGGAATAATAGCAGCAATAATAATAATAATAATAATGATAACGGCGCCGATTCCAGCGGCGATTCCGAAGGCGACGGTGAGTTAAAGTTGAAATTGTTCAGTCTCGAATTAATTTACATATAATTTACAGAGTCGAACCCGGGAAGCTTTAACTGGAAGGCCTTGCATTTTGAAACCTCGCATTTATCATTCCTTTTTTAACCTCCAAAAACGCAGACGTCTCCGATGGCGGAGTGGCCGACATCCCGAGCTTCGGTGAGCGGCCCGAGCAGCAGCAGCAGCAGCAGCAGCAGCCGGACGTGCTGGAAGGCACAGCAACGTCGCGTCAGGAGCGCGAGCTGTTTCGAAAATTCTACGCCGAAAATACGGCCCCGGAGGAGGCTGAGGACGGCGATGGCGACGGCGAAAATGGTGAAGATGGCGAGGGCGACGGCGAGGGCGATGGCGAGGGTGAAATGGCAGCGGGGATGGCCGCGGCATCACCCGATGTTGCAGAAGATGCCACCGGCTCCCAGCTGACCGCAGAGCAGCCCCCTGCTGCCGCAATAATTGAGGAATCGCAGCAGCAGCAACAGCTTCAACAGAAGCAAAAGAAGAAAGAAAAGCAGAAAAGCTCGAAGTCATCGACTCTGGTGTCGGACAGAGCAGCCCAAGGCGACTCCGCTGCGCCTCACCGCCTCCTCGGCGCTCTCATCGGCCTGGTCACTGAGATTGTCCGCGGCCTCGCCGACACCCAGCTGGAGCAGGTGCTCAGCCACGGGCTCAGCCTTGAGTCCATCCTCGCCCTGGCCCTGCATCCAAGCGCCGAGGTTCGAGTCCGGGTTGCTCAGCTGTTCGCCGTCTACGCCACCCGGGCCGCCCAGGCTCGGTCATTGAGCAGCCGTTTGGCTGATCTCAAAGCCTTCGTGCTGACCGGCAACCAGCTGCGCCAGTTCCCCGCCAGCCAGCAGCTCTGGTCGGTGGCGGCTGGCCTCGTGCTCGGCAGCTCCGCTCCGGTGCCAGTCGATCAGCCCTGCGAAGCTCTGGCCGCCTTCTGGAAGCGACCGGCGACCAGCCTTCAGCGTCGCTCGGTGCCGCTGCTGCTGTCCCTCCTGGAGCAGTCGGCCCACAGCGGCCGCATGTTCTACTACGGCGTGAGCCTCATCCGCCAGCTGCTGCACAACAGCGGCCCGGAATGGACCGGCCTCATGATCGAGTCCGGCCTGGTCGAAGCCATCGTCAACGGCTTGTGCGCCTTCTACTCCGGCGCCGCTGTCCCCGCCGCCGCCTCGACCAGCTCGGCCGACGAATCCGCCGACGCCGACGATGCCGACGATGTCGAATCGGCGAATTTCTCGTTGCGCGTCCTGGGCGAAGTGGAACTGGCCATGGCCAGCGTGGCCGCCCACCTGTTCTACAGCCCCGACCCCATGCACTCTCGCCTATTCGACGATCTGCTTCGCCTATTCGCCTCTCTCGACGCCCGCATGATTGGCAGGCACGGCTGCGCCAGCGAGGCCGGCGAAGCTCCCAGACACGTCCTGCTGCACATGCTGCTGGCTGTGCTGCACCGCCTGTTTGCCAGCAGCGGCCGGCCCGCCGCCGAGTTGATGCCGTTCGAGCAGCAGCTGGCGGGCAAGAGGTCCAGCCTGCAGCTGGCCGAGTCCCTCAACCCGCTGCAGTTTGTGGAATCGCAGAAGCTGCGCGATCTGGCCGCCATTGCTGAAGCCGTGACGGCTTCGTCTGAGCTCACCTTGTCGATGACCGCGTCGACATCCTCGGTGACTCAGCAGCAGCAGCAGCAGTTCACCGCCAGCGGAGTCACCAATCCTGTCGATCTGCAGTCCTCGACATCCGCAGCCTCCGCTTCGTTGCTGAGCTTCGGCGGCGGCAGCGGCGGTGTCGGCGGCGGCGGCAGCGTCTCCGAGACAGGCCGCACTGCTGAGCTGAGCGCCCGGCTGCGGCGCCTGCTGCCCGCAGTGATTGACACGCTGATCCTCCTGCCGCCGCTGGAGGGCCGCCTGACGCACTCGGTCCGCCTGGCCGCGGTGTTCGAGCGCTCCGTGTTCGAACTGCTGCTCCGCGGCCTGTCCGAGTGCCTGGCCAAGCGGCGGCCGGTCCAGTGGCACCAGCTCATGCTGCAGTCCCGGGATGTGCTCAAGGTGCAGCTCTACCGCCTGCTGGTGCACCTGGTGTCGCCGGCCTCCGCTCCGGAGCAGCGCCTGTTCGCTGTGCACACCCTGGCCGCCGAGAATCGAGCTCGCGACCTACTCCGCCTATGCTGCTTGACCAGCGGTCAGGCGGTCGCCTCCGCCGACTGGGGACCAGCGGCCGGGCTGTCGAATCTCTACGGCCTGCTGTCCGACATGCTGGGCCTGCCCGATCTGCAGTACAGCAGCGTGCGGGACGACCTGGTCAACCTGCTGAATGTCCTGCGCGAGGCCGGCGCCGAGTCCGCGGACCCCGCCGCCCGGGCCGATGCCAGACGGGCCTGGCAGCTGGGCCAGGCTGAGGCGGCGCAGGCTTTCGCCTCGGCCAGGCAGTCCAGCCTGGAGGCCTGGATGGCCCGGCTGCGCGCCGAGGCCGGCAAGCTGAGCCACCTGGCCATGGACGTCACCAGGCTGGTGGTGGCGGCTCAGAATGCGCAGCGGAAACGTCTGCTAGACGACATGAAGGTGAGGAATGGGACTGCCTGGTTGCCGAGCGCGTTTTGTCTCTCTCGATAACGAAACTGTTTAATAAGTTTGGGATGGATTGGGTAGGTTGATGATTGATTTGGTAGGTTGATGATTGATTGGGTAGGTTGATGATTGATTGGGTTGGCTGATGATTGATTTGCTAGGTTGATGATTGATTGGGTTGGCTGATGATTGATTTGGTAGGTTGATGATTGATTGGGTTGGCTGATGATTGATTGGGTAGGTTGATGATTGATTGGGTAGGTTGATGATTGATTGGGTAGGTTGA
Source organism: Macrostomum lignano (assembly GCA_002269645.1). Classification (NCBI taxonomy): domain Eukaryota; kingdom Metazoa; phylum Platyhelminthes; family Macrostomidae; genus Macrostomum; species Macrostomum lignano. Next base: position 81,886 of record NIVC01003534.1, read on the forward strand.
TGATTGATTTGGTAGGTTGATGATTGATTGGGTTGGCTGATGATTGATTGGGTAGGTTGATGATTGATTGGGTAGGTTGATGATTGATTTGGTAGGTTGATGATTGATTGGGTTGGCTGATGATTGATTGGGTAGGTTGATGATTGATTGGGTAGGTTGATGATTGATTGGGTAGGTTGATGATTGATTGGGTAGGATGGTGATGGATTGGATAGGATGGTGATGGATTGGGTAGGATGGTGATGGATTGGGTAGATAGGAGACAGTAGAAGCAGTTCAGGCAGTTCTTGCCTGTCTAGCAGCATTTCTGCAACTCTTGCTGCTTCGCTGGAGCTTTGCGGAATTAATCGTCTATTTTCTGCTAAGCCCCGTGATTAGGGCAGCCTCTCATCTAATCAGCGTCTGCTTCCTGTCAACATGGAAATGTTAGGCGGGTTTAGGATTAAAAGCCGGTGCCTTTGATTCCACTGCGATGCTGTGTGTTTGCTCAGCGGCTCTGATTAAACTGTATATTTGTAGTCATGACTGACAGGCAAGGTGGGACCACTGATAGCAGATCGACTCGTGACTTTGAGGTTACGATTCTCTGCCGTTGGAGTGGGAGATGGTAAAAGGGGAGACGGGAGAGAAGACAGCAGAGGGGAGACAGCAGAGGGGAGACAGCAGAGGAGAGACAGTAGAGGGGAGACAGTAGAGGGGAGACAGTAGAGGGGAGACAGTAGAGGGAAGACAGTAGAGAGGAGACAGTAGAGGGGAGACAGTAGAGGGGAGACAGTAGAGGGGAGACAGTAGAGGGGAGACAGTAGAGGGGAGACAGTAGAGGGGAGACAGTAGAGGGGAGACAGTAGAGGGGAGACAGTAGAGGGAAGACAGTAGAGGGAAGACAGTAGAGGGAAGACAGTAGAAGGGAGACAGTAGAAGAGAGATAGTAGAAGGGAGACAGTAGAGGGGAGACAGTAGAGGGGAGACAGTAGAAGAGAGATAGTAGAAGGGAGACAGTAGAGGGGAGACAGTAGAAGAGAGATAGTAGAGGGGAGACAGTAGAGGGGAGACAGTAGAAGAGAAATAGTAGAAGGGAGACAGTAGAGGGGAGACAGTAGAGGGGAGACAGTAGAGGGGAGACAGTAGAAGAGAGATAGTAGAGGAGAGACAGTAGAGGGAAGACAGTAGAGGGAAGACAGTAGAGGGAAGACAGTAGAAGGGAGACAGTAGAGGGGAGACAGTAGAAGGGAGACAGTAGAAGGGAGACAGTAGAGGGAGACAATAGGGGGGAGACAGTAGAAAGGGGAGACAGTAGAGGGGAGACAGCAGAGGGGAGACAGTAGAGGGAGACAATAGGGGGGAGACAGTAGAAAGGGGAGACAGTAGAGGGGAGACAGCAGAGGGGAGACAGTAGAGGGGAGACAGTAGAGGGGAGACAGTAGAGGGGAGACAGCAGAGGGGAGACAGTAGAGGGGAGACAGTAGAAAGGGGAGACAGTAGAGGGGAGACAGCAGAGGGGAGACAGTAGAGGGGAGACAGTAGAGGGGAGACAATAGAGGGGAGACAGTAGAGGAGAGACAGTAGAGGGAAGACAGTAGAGGGGAGACAGTAGAGGGGAGACAGCAGAGGGGAGACAGTAGAGGGGAGACAGTAGAGGGGAGACAGTAGAGGGAGACAATAGGGGGGAGACAGTAGAAAGGGGAGACAGTAGAGGGGAGACAGCAGAGGGGAGACAGTAGAGGGAGACAATAGGGGGGAGACAGTAGAAAGGGGAGACAGTAGAGGGGAGACAGCAGAGGGGAGACAGTAGAGGGGAGACAGTAGAGGAGAGACAGTAGAGGGAAGACAGTAGAGGGGAGACAGTAGAGGGGAGACAGCAGAGGGGAGACAGTAGAGGGGAGACAGTAGAGGGGAGACAGTAGAGGAGAGACAGTAGAGGGAAGACAGTAGAGGGGAGACAGTAGAGAGGGGACAGTAGAGGGGAGACAGTAGAGGGGAGACAGTAGGGGGGAGACAGTAGAGGGGAGACAGTAGAGGGGGGACAGTAGAGGGGAGACAGTAGAGGGGAGACAGTAGGGGGGAGACAGTAGAGGGGAGACAGTAGAGGGGAGACAGCAGATCTGACAGCTTAGCTAGGAGACGGAGACTAGACTAGGTTGAGATGCTTTGCAAGCCTGTCAGCAACGAATGTCAAGTGCATTACAGCACTTTAGCAGCGGCTTTAGTAGAAGGGCAGCGGCAGGATGCGCTCCGGCTCGCCATTAATTCCCAAATGATTCTAATCAGGAAGTTGGGCTCTTGCAAATAGATTTTTGTCTTGCTGATGAGCCCTGGTAGTCCTTGTCGCAGTCTTTCGCAGCCGGACTAACTAAGTGAAATAAAGCTAAAGAAGGCCATTATCTCCGAATGAATAATCCGATGCCCGAAGTGTTTTAGCTTGGCTTGAGTAGCTTCGCCTGATCCTGTCTAATTCCCCCGGCTGCTGCATTATGAAAGGCTCTGTCAGCCTTGCTCACCCCACCCGTCCTTGGGTTGCTTGAGTCCGGCTGTTCTTTATTGAGCTTCGAAAGCTTTTTGAGTTCCAAAAGGAAACTTTCTTTACCGTTTTCCGAGCGCTTAGAGGAAGGATGCTCAGGTCTTAAAACCTTGACGTGCGCTTTCTTTAGATTCAATCTTATTGAATCTTTAATCTTACACTGCAGCCGTGAGATTGACAGTGCAGTGAAAAACTGGGTCGTTTCACCATTCATCAAACAAACTAAAAGAAACATTGAGGCATTTTTGACACACCTAAGACTCTTAGATGACTCTCTACTTAACTCTCAGTAGCGTCGTGTATTAGGGTTTTTCTTAGAGGCAGAGGGGCTGTGTGCACCCTAAAGAACTTTAAGCGACATTGTCACACCGCCGACTCTCGTGAGCAGGTGTACACAAGCGCGCGGATGCACAAGAGTGTACATTCTACTTTGGGGTTTGGGCCTCAAGGCCGTTAATTGCACAAGAAGAGCCCCAAGCCGAGATTCCAATTTAGTCCAAAATTAATGCGACTGGTAGCGCCGCACCCAACCACTAATATTTGTAGGGGTTTTTAGGGGCTGACTGCTGAGCATTTGTACTTTTTAATTGTTTTAGTTGCGATTTTCTCTGCTATATGGCTGTTATTCACTGAGTAGCACTGAAGTTACTGAAGTTAGAGGCTTTATTTATATTTTTACTCAGATTCAAATGACACATGTAAGACATTTTTAGCTCTCGTGTTGACTAAGTTCTAGTCAGGCAGCAGGTGTTAGTTAAAAGAAGTCAATATCGGCACCCCAACCAGATTGATTGATTTATGCTGCTCAGTAAAAGGGTGCAGCTTTGCAGTTTTACTTTAGCTTGAATTTATGCCAACTTTCTCTGCATTATTTTTTTATTATAAAAAGCGAGTCGTCCAAATTTCAAGTACTTGTCGTCATTGTTGTGCAGGTTACATAATTTTCTTTATAGCGCAGTTGTGCTAGATCGAGTACGTGATCGGAAGCTTTTAAATATTGGAGTTGGACATTGGAGTTGAGCTGTCTAGTTGGGGTGCGAGTACATTGGAGTTGAGCTGTCTAGTTGGGGTGCGAGTACACTGGAGTTGAGCTGTCTAGTTGGGGTGCGAGTACATTGGAGTTGAGCTGTCTGATTGGGGTGCGAGTACATTGGAGTTGAGCTGTCTAATCGGGGTGCGAGTACATTGGAGTTGAGCTGTCTAGTTGGGGTGCGAGTACACTGGAGTTGAGCTGTCTAATCGGGGTGCGAGTACACTGGAGTTGAGCTGTCTAGTTGGGGTGCGAGTACATTGGAGTTGAGCTGTCTAATCGGGGTGCGAGTACATTGGAGTTGAGCTGTCTAATCGGGGTGCGAGTACATTGGAGTTGAGCTGTCTAATCGGGGTGCGAGTACATTGGAGTTGAGCTGTCTAGTTGGGGTGCGAGTACACTGGAGTTGAGTTGTCTAGTTGGGGTGCGAGTACATTGGAGTTGAGCTGTCTAATCGGGGTGCGAGTACATTGGAGTTGAGCTGTCTAATCGGGGTGCGAGTACATTGGAGTTGAGCTGTCTAATCGGGTGCGAGTACATTGGAGTTGAGCTGTCTGATTGGTGGTGCGAGTACATTGGAGTTGAGCTGTCTAGTTGGGGTGCGAGTACACTGGAGTTGAGCTGTCTAGTTGGGGTGCGAGTACATTGGAGTTGAGCTGTCTAGTTGGGGTGCGAGTACACTGGAGTTGAGCTGTCTAGTTGGGGTGCGAGTACATTAGAGTTGATGTTAGTTTGGCTGAAGTCAGAGCTCCGCCCGCCGCCATCTCTGCAGGTCCGCTTGGCCTCCAACGTGGACGTGAAGCGTCGCTGGCTGAACTTGGCCACGCAGCTGACTCACGAGCAGGCCGTCTGGCACAGGCCGTCCTCGGACGTGCCGCCCTCTTGGCAAATCGATCCAACTGAGGGACCGTCCCGGGTTCGAGTCCGTCTGAAGCGTTGCCACACCGGCTTGGCTGCTAAATTTTTCAAGCAGTCGGCCAAATGGAAGGCGACCTGGGACCCGGCGGCCGGGCCGCTGGCCTTCCTGTTCCGCGAGGACCGCCTGACGGAGGACGCCTCGGCCACGCTGTTCCAGCTGCACCGGAACGACAAGATCCGGTTGAACCGGAGGTGCCTGTCGGTGGCCGCCTCAGCTGAGACGCCCGGCGAATTTCTGATCGGCGAGCGGTGCATGTACTTTGTTGGCGACGACACCGTGTGGGACGCTAGTCAGGCCCAGGTGAGTTCTCCGACTTCCGGATTCAGGTTGCTGTTCGGGATTTGGTATTGGTGTCAGGAAACGGGTATTGGTGTCAGGGAACAGGTATTGGTGTCAGGGAACAGGTATTGGTTTCAGGGAACAGGTATAGGTGTCAGGGAACAGGTATTGGTGTCAGGGAACAGGTATAGGTGTCAGGGAACAGGTATTGGTGTCAGGGAACAGGTATTGGTGTCAGGAAACGGGTATTGGTGTCAGGGAACAGGTATTGGTGTCAGGGAACGGGTATTGGTGTCAGGGAACAGGTATTGCTGTCAGGGAACAGGTATTGGTGTCAGGAAACAGGTATTGGTGTCAGGGAACAGGTATTGGTGTCAGGGAACAGGTATTGCTGTCAGGGAACAGGTATTGGTGTCAGGAAACAGGTATTGCTGTCAGGGAACAGGTATTGGTGTCAGGGAACAGGTATTGTTTTCAGGGAACAGGTATTGGTGTCAGGGAACAGGCACTTCTCTCAAAGATCAAACCGTGTTGTCTTGGATCAGGTATTAAGGACTAGGGTGAGGTAGTGACATGAGGAACTAGTGGATGATAGGTGTGGGATACATGTATTAATATTTGTACTGGCAGCATCACTAACTAGATGTGCGGCTTTCGCGGCGCGGCGGGCTTGCCAGAGTAGACAGACTGTTCCTCCAGAGTAGACTGGGGGGACTTTACGGTAGCATGAGTGCAGCTGGACACTGGGAATGATGAAGAATAACTTATAAATTGGATAGTGCAAATTAAGTAGCGAATTTCTAATAGAAGCATTAGGTTTGTCTCCGGGGGGAAAGGCAGGCCGTGAGGACCTTCGTCCACTTTTTGGTTCGGTGAATAAAACATGTTGCCAGCCCCGCTAATATTCGGCTTAATTATTCAGCTGTCCATAATCCAGAGCAAGCAGAGCACTGAGGACAATGCACCGCGCTGCTTGCCAGAGCGCGCTATCTTCATCCAGAATTCTATCCACTGTTGCTTCTTATTTTCTGCGATTTTTAAACCAGACTTCTCTCTGCGCCTCTTCAGTCCATGTCTGCTCAGCCTTCACCTCTCCTTCGACTCCGCAATGCCAGCTGATTCTGCGTGCCTCATCTTCGCTTCTCAGCCATCCCCCGACTGCCAAGTGATCGGGTGGATTCGGATTATCAGTTCCCGCTCGCATATTAATTAGTTTGTCACCTGACGCTTGGTGTCTTGATGATGGGCCCCGGGTTGGAGAAAATTTATTGATTGATATCGTCTTTTCCTCTCTTTATCTTGTAAGTGAAGTTCCGTCCTGTCTCACCGGAGCTCAAGCAGATGTGAAACATTAATAACAGGCTTGTAGTGTCGCGGTATTCAGCTGACAGTGTATTTATTAACTATAAACTATATTTAAAATAAAGCAGATTGGTTCAACATGCGTTAATCTATGAACCTACTTGGTTTATCGAAGGATTTAATTAAACAAATATTATCAGTGTCAAGTTTGACGCATTCGAGTGCGCCATCAGTTCCCCAGACAGGCCAACCCCCGTCTGCACCTCAGTCTCAATGAGTTGAGCATTCCGCACACCTGCTGTTTGAAAAACCTGTTCATACAGCCGTAGATGACCGGGTTCACTCCGTGGTTGATGAAGTAGAAATAGTACACTGTCTGCATGAACAGCCCGCCCAGGCCCACGTGGCTGCCCTCGTCGCTGCTGCTCCCTCCTTCTGACCCGCTGGAGCCGCTGCTGTACAGCCTCCGCCACCAGCTGCTGTTCTGCTGCTGGCTGTAGTTGCCTCCGGATGCCGCCGCCGAGCTCCAGTTGCCGAAGCTTGCCGCGGCAGCTTGGTACGACTGCCAGTCGCTTAAGTTGATGCCTCCAGTCGTCGCGCCGCCCGACCTTCCGGCGCCGGCCTCTTGCAGGTGGAACACCAGAAAGAAGGGCAAATAAGAGAGCAGATAAAAGAAAGTGATGATGCTCAACACCTTGGCTGTTTTTATGTGCGGCCGCTTCCTAGTCCGCTCTGACAGGTGCTTCTGCGCCTGCGCCAGGCGGTTGCTCACCACCGAGTCTTCGCGACGCTGGCTGCCGACCAGCATTCGGCGCTGCTCGGGCGCCTCTTCGTCAGCTTCTTCTTCACGTCTCGGCTCGGCCTCCTGGCTGTTACCGTCATCATCGGCCACGCTGATTTCCTTGTTGGCAAACTTCACCGCACAGCTTGAGGCGGCGGCTTCTTGCCCGCCCAGTGCCTGGTCGATGTCCGTCTCTAGGATGCCGTTGTTCTGCCTGTCCGGCTGGCAGTCGTTGATTCTGTTGATGCCGTCGGCATTGGTATTGTTGGCTATTGAGCTGCGGCCAGCCTTGCCCTTGTCCTTGCCCTTGTCCTTGGCGTTGGAGACGCGGCTGACGTAGCTTCGCGATTTGTCCCAGCGACGCTGCCGCTTGCGCACGAAGTAGAAAATATTGGCGTAGAAAAACATAATAGCCAGCAGCATGCACAGGAACAGCAGTGTCAAGCAGGCCTTGTACACCCTGACGGTGATCATTGGCAGGATGCTGTAGTCGGCGATGCAGTGAGCCATGGTGACCGGCCGGCTGAGGACTCGGCCGGGCAGTTTCACAATCACTGTCCGCCTGGTGCCAGTCGTCAATCCAAGCGGGGTGCCCACGGCGAAGCCCAGCAGCAGGGTGAGGCCGATGAGTCGCACGGCCTGTCGCCGGCCGGTCTGAATGCCGGGCACGAAGCAGATGATGGCGAAGCGGTCCACCGCGATCAGGCAGAGCAGGAAGGCGGATGACGTCACCAGAGAGCAGCGGAGAATGTGAAAGATTTTGCACATGAAGTCGGTGGTGGCGGCCCGCCAGACGTCCTGATAGATGGTTGACGGAATGACAACAGAACAGACGGTCAGGTCCAGCGTGGCCAGCGCGATCACGTACACATTCTGGGGCAGCTCGCGAAGTCCCCTATGAAAGAAGAAGACAACAAGGATGTTGCCAATCAGGCCGATCAGGGCCAGAGTGCCCAGTGACAGTGTGATGGCTACCGACATGGCCAGGGGCAGCTCGCCGCCCTGCTGGGTGGCCTGCATCATCTGGCTTAGTTGGGAGTCCCGGATACTGCTGTTGCTGCTCATAGTGAACTTCATTTCTGCTGTGTTGCTTCTGCTGCTGTTTGTTGGCTTTTCTTCTGTGGAAGGTTTTGGCAAAAGAGAAATCTGTATGTAGAGATTGTAGATATGTATATGGAGTAGAGATTCTGCCCATTCCTCTGACTCGAGCACATGCAAGCGCGCCAACACAGTACACAGGCACGCAATGGTACACACGCTCACACAGGGTGTACAGCGGTCCTGACTGTGTAATCGTCAGGCATGTGCCTTGAAGGCTGACCCTCATGGCTGTGAATCGCACGACAACCCCCCACCTGTCAATTTTTGAGCTCACGAGCCCCAAAACGGAATCGAACTTGGGGTCGCGCGCGAGTCAGACTTGTTTAACGTTGAGCTGCTCTGGCCCCATGGGGTGATAGAGACTTGCATGGTTGTTTAAATTGAGTGCAGCATGGACTTTAAGTCTTCAGTCGGTAAAGCTGACATTGCTATTCTACACAAGTGCATTGTATCAAAGCATTTCTGCGCTTCTCTCCTATCCACAAAGCGTCAGTCGGCGGCCCCTCTAACACCGAGGGAGCAATTTCACTCTGCCAGTTCATATGTTGAGAGGACTTTGAGAGGTTCTTTCAGCTGTTCGCGTTGACTTAAAACGGAAGCAAAACAGTTGCTTCAAGCTGCGTACGTGTTCCCTGCAACAATGATTTCTGCGAGGTTTAGCAGCGTACGCAGGCGGGAAACAGATCCGTGGGAAGTGTTTCAGCCGCGGGCGCGTGAATGTCAAGCTTATCCGGGTGTATCGTGTTGCACGGTTAGCCTATAAGTTTGGCCTTGCTGCGGAGTCTGAGCGGGAAGCTGAGAACAAATTTCCCGCTTGCAAGAAATGTAAAACGGTTGCTAAGGCCCGCGTTTCTCGCAATCCCAGGGCTTGTCCCAATTTTCTGACTGGTTAAAGAATTATTTATTGTCAGTTCTCAACTTACATTTTGCTTTGCCAGGCAGATGCGAAATGCAAACTGAAATCCTTGCGCCTTCCACTGTCGGATGGGTTGCTTCTGGATGGAAAGCGCCGGGGGTGGTTATTTTATCCTAAAAAAAATCCTGCGGGCTCGCAGTGGGAAGAAAAGGGAGGAGAAGGGAAGTGGAAATCGACCTCTCCAGTCCGGCTATTGGCCAGGACAAAATTCTGCACTGGCCTGTTTGGACTGCGGAGGCGGAGTTGACTGAGAAGTGTATTCTCTCTCTCTCTCTCTCTCTCTCTCTCTCTCTCTCTCTCTCTCTCTCTCTCTCTCCCTCTCTCTCTCGTAATATTTGTGCAGCGGTTAGACTTGTTGATCAATGTAGCGATGCTAATGCGGAGATGATAGAGATAGCCATCACAGAGATAAATATTGTTATAAAAATTATGGCATGCGGCCAGCTGACCCGCAGCCAGTGAGTCGAGCACGCGTGCTCATACAGGGTGTACATGGGCCCTGACTTCCTCATCATTAGTAGGAATGTACACACCCCGTGCCTTAGGCTAGAGCTGCACAAGCCCCGAGGGCAAGTTGAACGAGACAGTTCGAATAGTTCGAAACAGAGTTTGAAAGATAACTGTACCCTTTTATCCCAGTGTACTTTGTACAGCATACTAGATTTTCTACAAAAAAGGCACTGTGGTGCGCGTGAGCTCACAAACTGCTTTCTTCTACTCAATTGTTTGCCTCAGATAAGTATTGAACTGCCGCTTCCCATCTCTCTCTTCCCTCTCCCTACCTCTCTCTACCTCAGCACATTAGTTTTACCTGTTGGTTGATTCTGTCTACGCGTTCAAACCTTGCATTTTTTCCATTCCTTTGTTGTGCCAGCGCAGTGCAGGGTTGCACGGCCTAAAAGCATAGATGATTTTTCAAAACTGCCTCCGCATCGTTAACTTTTACAGCCAGTTAAATTGCCTGCTGACTTGTTGCTTATGCTTGAAATTATTTTGTCCCCCATTCATCTTGCCTGCATCAGCCGTTTTGCGTATACCAGTGTAGAGGATTTTGTCCCCCTGGCAGAGAGCTGCGGCTGTGTGGGCTTTATTCTTTTCAACAATATATCTACATGTCGTGACCCGGGTCGGTTTGGGTGCCCAGTCCGAGTACAATATATTTTACGTAATCTAACAGGCGTAGTGACGCTCTGTCTGTACTTTTATGAATACGAGCAGGCGTGACGACGCTCTGCGATAATAGTTCGATTCCTCTGGTGTTGTGACACTCAGAGTTCACGCTGCGGCTCGAGGTGTGGTGACACTCTCGGTGCTTCTAGTTTCGATACTGTATTGGTACACGCTATATAAAGTAACCGGTACAGTACTACAATAATACGCAATATACAACGCTGCTGTGCCGCAGTGGTCACAGTCGCGCGTGATGACGCTCTAGCTATGGAATCACTGCTACGGCAAGGCCTCGGAAAAGCTAAAGAAGCGAATGAACTCGGGGGTCTTACCGGTGCCAGAAACTGTGGAGCTCGTTCGAGTATCGCTACCACTTGACCGCTTTATTTGTAGCTTTGGGTACCACAGATCGATAAACAGAGATGCCAAAATCCGAATTTGGACATGCAATAAATTGAGTCCCCGCAGTAAGAGACCGTATAGACACGGCTCGCTTGAATATCGCTAGGTTAGATTGAAGAGCTAGGCACGGGCGCGGAGCGGAGAGCGGGGAGCTGGCTGGGCCAGGCTTGAGCACTCCACTTAACAGGGTAGAGGGGCAGACAACGCGAGAGAGAGAGAGAGATGCCAAACAAAAGAGACGACCCTTCAGCCAATCAGCGTGCCCGCCGAGCA